>JAQBSW010005913.1:0-53140 GCA_029291075.1 Eudiplozoon nipponicum
AATTGGACCTGACATTTTAACAATCTTACGGGATCTTAAAAGCATAAATTTATAAGCAATATGAAAATGTATATATAAATGTATAAATATATAACGAAACGCTTACCCACAAACAGCTTCCACTGTTGCTTGATATTGTCCAGTACAAAAGGAAAAAACGAACAGAGGCCCCGATGGCCTTTGATGACAATGTATTATTATTTCAACACAGAACAGCGTCACTCCTTCCAAAAATTGAAATTGTCCCGTAGGGAAGACGAACAGAGGGCCCGTTGGCCTTTAGTGCCAATGAATTATTATTTTCAACAGCAAGAATAACACACTGCTTCCAAAATTTGAAATTTTCCTTTAGGGAAGACGAACAGAGGCCTCGTTAGCCTTTGAATGCTCACACCACAAATTCACGAATATATACCCAACAAAATTTTAGAAAAGCCAGGATCAGGGTGTAAAGAAAACGCGAATGTTAGTCGATTTATCCCAAATAGATTTGCACAATCACAGTAAAGAAAACACAAATGTCAATCTATTATTATATCCTCCAATACACACCACGAATATATATATATATATATACCCAAAAAATTCAACAGATGACCACGATTTATCCCAAATAAATGAAAAAGGAAGTCAATTTTATTTATACCAAAAAAATCAGAACAATAATCACTATCCTGGCGCGGTCGCCAATTTTGTAAACGCCCCGGCTTCAAGTAAATGCCGTACGACGTTACAAACTCGGTTAAGGTGCTCTGAATAGAGATTAGTTGCTGATATGGGGGCCCTTAAGAGGGCCAGGTAATACGTTCGCTTGAAGTCTTCCGAAGTGAAGATGTCCTAGAGCCTTGGGTGGACTCTGGTTGAGTTTTGGCTCCCGTGGTTGAGCTGTGATCGCGTTGTGTATGGTGTCATGCAGGTCCTGCACTCAATTGGCTCGTCTCTCTGGTATCTCGCATCAAGACGAGTAGGGATTGACAACCGGTAAAGTGCAATATGCGCTGACAGCCGATCGAGCAAATACGCGAAGCAGGTAGAATGCAAATGCCACAACTGACTTGCATGGTAAATTACCGTGCTTAAATAGCATGCAATGTGTGCTTGCATACTATTGGTTAAACGTCGTTTAACGTGGTTAAACGGCAATTTGCTTTTTTCTCATTGGTGCAACGTAAATAGATTTGAATTTTATTTACGCAATATGTCACCGATTGATTTGTGTCGTTACATAATGTGGTTACCTGGCATCATATCATTGTTGAAGCAACCAACAAGCATATTTAAGCCCAGCACTTATGCTCATCAATGTTGCTTAACTTGTTCGAATTCTGTCATGAATTTCTTATCTAGCCTCGCAGAGAGGAATTTTTATACCTTGTTTTTCAGAGAGGAAGTGTTGTAACGACACAAATCAATGGCCGACATATTGCGTAAATTAAATTCAAATTTATTTACGTTGCACCAATGAGAAAAAAGCGAAATTGCCGTTTAACCACGTTTAACCAATAGTGTGCAAGTAGACATATTGCATGCTATTTAAGCACGGTAATTTACCATGCAAGTCAGTTGTGGAATTTGCATTCTACCTGCTTCACGCGTGTGCGTTCTGTCGGCTGTCAATACCTACGCTGGTGATTTGATAGTTTCACCAACAACTAACTACATCCGTGACTCATCTTGTTGCGGTATACCGGAGAGACGAGCCAATTAAGTGCAGAACCTGCAGGACGCCATCCACATCGTGAGTACAGCTCAACCACGGGAGCGACAACTCAACCAGAGTCCACCCAAGGCTCTAGGACATCTTCAAACTCTGAAGACTTCAAGAGAACGCATTACCAGGCCCTCTTAAGGGCCCCCATATCAGTAACTAATCTCTATTCAGAGCACCTTAACCGAGTTTGTAACGTCGTACGGCATTTACTTGAAGCCGGGGCGTTTACAAAATTGGCGACCGCGCCAGGATATTGATTATTGTTCTGATTTTTTTGGTATAAATAAAATTGACTTCCTTTTTCATTTATTTGGGATAAATAGATTGACATTTGCGTTTTCTTTACCCTGATCGTGGTTTTCTGGGAAATCTGTTGGGTATATATTCGTGGATTTGTGGTACATTGTCATCAAAGGCCAACGGGGCCTCTGTTTATCTTTCCTACGTACGAAACGGCACCGTACGTACTCGACAAGCTCAATTTCGGATTTTTGGAAACAGTGACTTTTTTGTTCTGCGCTCATTCAACTGTGGAAGCTCTTTGTGGGTAAGCGTTTCGTTAAAGTTTAATTATACATTTTCATATT
This sequence comes from Eudiplozoon nipponicum, assembly GCA_029291075.1. NCBI lineage: Eukaryota > Metazoa > Platyhelminthes > Monogenea > Mazocraeidea > Diplozoidae > Eudiplozoon > Eudiplozoon nipponicum. The sequence goes on from JAQBSW010005913.1 coordinate 2,299, forward strand.
GCTTATAAATTTATGCTTTTAAGATCCCGTAAGATTGTTAAAATGTCAGGTCCAATTTTAGATATTGATGTTCCTGTTTGGGATGGAGATAGTGAGCTATTCTTTATGCGCGTAGACTCCGCTTTCTCCCCGTTTCCTGATTATGACAGTCATCAAAAACTGTCGAAGGTTTTTGCTAAACTACCTTCTGAATTGCAGCGACGGATTTATCCTAAGCTTGAGGCCATTAGGAAGCTACCTAATCCCATTTTGGGCCTACAAAACGAGGTAGAATCCTTGCTTGGACCCACGGAAACTGAGCAGATAATAAACAAATATGCGCAGTTAGATATGCCAAATCTTGGCCCCATCGAAATACTGAGGGAATTACGGAAACGTTGGTATAAAACCAACATTTCTGACCATGAGGCTAAGGTTGTTTTTATTAACAATCTTCCCCAAACATTAAAACTCTTTGCCAGACAGCTCCCCAACACTCTCTCTATAGATGACTTATCTGAGAGATGTGAGTTAGAATATAGGGTTTTGGAACCCAAAGTGAATCCATCATCCTTTTCTTCACCCCCGCAAGATGATAGACTCTCCTCTTTAGAGAGAACAGTGGCGAACATGGCCAAAGTTCTAGAAGGATTGGCTATTACCAAATCTGAGATAAATCAAGTGAATGCTCGACCAAAATTCGTTTCCAAGTCAAATTATAATGGTAGGCGGCGATCGAGATCTCCGCAATCCTTTAATAAATATTCTCCAAAGAACTGGTGTTATAACCACCAGAAGTTTTTTATGCTTGCCAAGTTTGCCTTTGTCGTTCCGAAGAATTTCCGAATGAGTGTCAATTTCCACAGCTGACGGAGAGGACAACAGTCCGCAGGCACAAGGGTGCATCAATATCGGGAAACGTCTGGCGCAGGAAGTAGAAGACCGTACTTTCTGCACATCAACGGCATCAACGACGCTACAGGGAAGAAGCCAAATACAATCCGACATCCCTGTCGACTCTTTTCGTCCACGCCGAATTTTTCAAATAGAGAACCAAACGGACAACGCCGGTCGCAATCACCAGCCTACTTGTTTGCATGACCCGGCCAAACAACCCAACGAACTTCTGCACCTTCTTGATTTCAAAACTGGCGAAGAGTTCATCGTAGACACAGGTGCGCCAGTCTCAGTTCTCAAAGGTGATTCAATAGCCGAGATGTCGCTAGGCGTTCTTCTCGCAACAGCTACAAGCGAGCCCATACCAACTTATGGCTGCCAATACCGCACACTCAACATAGGTCTACGACGTGAATTTTCCCACAACTTCATCATTGCCAAGGTCTCACATTATATAATAGGCCTTGATTTCCTTCTAAAATTTCGGCTCATTGTTGATCTTGCCAATCAAAAATCATCGACCACTCCACCAGACTCGAACAACATTTTTGGACACTTGCCTCCGAGCGTTTGGAGTTACAGGTCATTCAGCCAACCCCAGTGCATCATTCAGCAGAGATATCAGCAGGTCTTCGAAAATACAAATCGCTTTTCGATCTTAACAAGTCAAAGCTACGAGTCTCCAACACGATGCATCATATCGTCACAGAAGGACAACCTATTGCACTCAAGAAGCGACCACTGGCTCCTGCTAAGCTGAAAGCTGCCCAAAAAGAATTCTCAAGGATTTTGGAAGAGGGAATCATCAGACCATCGAAAAGTTCATGGGCGTCACCACTGCACTTAGTCTCTAAATCAAGCCGATCGTACAGAGCCTGTGGAGACTACCGTAAGCTAAATTCAGTGACAAAATCTGATGCATATCCTATTCCAAATATCAACACTTTACTTGAAAAACTCGATGGCAGCAATTTCTTCTCAGTGATTGACCTCAGACAAGCGTACCATCACATACCGGTAGCACCAGAGGATATCGGGAAAACTGCAGTCATCACTCCATTTGGCCTTTTTGAATATCTTTACATGCCTTTTGGACTTAAGTGTTCTACTCAGACATTTCAAAGATTCATAGACAACATACTTCGCGACGACTCTGATTATTGTATGTCATATCTCGATGACATTATGGTATTCAGTCCAGATCTAGAATCTCATGCGAAACATCTACGAAATGTCCTCTCACGCTTATCCAACCACGGACTCAAAATCAACTGTGACAAGACGCAGATTGCAACTTCATCCGTTAACTTCTTAGGGCATCGTATCACGGCCCATGTATTCAACCGTTGCCGTCAAAGACGAATTCAATCAAGAATATCAAGTCACCAAGGACTGTGAGCGAGTTGCAGAAAATCCTAGGAGTACTAAACTATTATCGCAAGTTCCTTCTGGGCCTATGAAAACAACTTTATCCTTTGTGCAGGCACCTGCGGAACCGAAAAGGACTTAGCAAGAATTCCATCATTGCTTTGTCATCCGAAGACGAGGAATTACTTCGTCTTGCCATCAACTCGTTAGCAAATGCCACAATGCTAACGCATCCAGATTTCGAAAAGCCATTTCTACTCACGACATATGCTTCTGAATTCGCTATTGAAGCCACTTTGGAACAAGAGATCGACGGAGTTCGGAAGCCTATCAGTTTCTACTCGCGTACTCTCCAACCAGTAGAAACGAGGTATGACACTTCCGGCCGAGAACTTCTCGCTATCCACGACGCAGTGCGCCATTTTATCAGCATCATTGGCAGTAGCAGATTTGTTGTTTTCACAGATCATGCACCACTAGTTAGCGCACTTCGAAACGCAACTTCATCTATCGCCAAGTACCCTGCCAGAGTGGAAAGACAGCTTTCTCGTCTAAGCGAATGGCAATTTGACGTCTTTCACGTCAAGGGCAAACAGAACTTCATTGCAGATGCCCCGTCCAGGCCAGACGTCTCTCTACAACCACCTTCGCCGTCACCATTCACTGTCAACTCCGTGGCACTCAGTGAACCTGCACTAACGGCAACTCTCCTGCGAACTGAACAACGCGGTGACATTCACATTCAAAGATCAATAGCCCAACCAACCAAGTTCATATGCCGTCTGTGGGAAGGCTTACCAATTGTTTACTTCACGGGTACGCAGCCCAACAAGCCAGTTCTGCCAACCAGCCTTCAGAGAAAGGTTTTCGCTTCAATTCACTCAATTTCTCACCCAGGAAGCCAAGCGACTGTCCGACTTCTTGCAGATCGTTTCTGGGGTCACAGACTTAGGCAGAATGTTAAACGATGGGTCTCAGAGTGTGCAATTTGTCAGAAAAACAAGATCACACGACACACTCGTTATAAGTTGCAACATTTTCGATCTACTTCTCGCCTAGCCATCGTCCACATCGACATAGTTCATCTGAAAAAGGTTCAAGGTTTCAGCTACCTTCTAACTATGATCGACAGATTTACACGGTGGCCTGTGGCATTACCTCTTGGCACCATTTCTGCAGACGAAGTAACTAACGGTTTTATCTCTGCATGGATATCCAATTATGGTGTTCCCAATGAGGTCATCACGGACAGAGGCACTTGCTTCTTATCTGATCGTTTCAAAACCACCTTGCGGTACATGGGATGCATCTTACGCCAGACGACTGCCTACCATCCCCAAGCTAATGGCATGGTAAAGAGAATGCATAGGGAACTCAAAGCAGCTTTAGCATCCTCGTCCATTAATGGCAACTGGGTCGATGTACTACCTTTAGTTCTGCTGGCCATGCGTTCCCGTACTCGTGAATCCATTAAAACGTCTGCGTCACAACCCTTGTATGGCATGGATCTACGCCTGCCTAGTCAGCTCCCACGTCTACTACCGGCACAAGATAATCCACAAGACGAAGCTACCCGCCTTCGACTTCATTTCGGCAACATGTCCGAACAGCAGCCGAGACATACGCCTCGTCCAGTCTTCGTTCATCCACAGCTCCACAGCTGCAAGAGATTACTCATTCGCAACAATAATGCTATTGCACCACTACAACCCAAGTATCGCGGTCCTTACCCGATTTTACTCAGACAGCCAAAAAATACTTCATCATTATGCAAGGCGCTACACCGACATCAGTAAGCATAGACAGGTTGAAACCGTTTATCGAACCACCTGATCCTGAGAGCGTTCAACCTTCTACACACGTCTCAGGCTCCGTCTGCTCACAATCTCAATATCCTGATTTTTATAACGCGTAATTGATTTTTTTAAACATTAACATTAACTATCAAAATTTTTTTAACCTTTAGTTATTTTTCGTATTTGTCTCACGTGGCATAACCAGCTGTTCTTAGCTAACAATTGTGTAGAATTTTTTGAACAGTTTTTTGGTATTATGCCATCTCTGAGGCAATGTTCGTGTACATATTTTTATGCAGTTACCTTTGATTTTAATGTATATATTTTTACATTATGTATTTCTCACACATGGCATAACAATGCCTATTTTGGCATGACCAGCTACTTAGAGCTAACGCTTTCGTGTAGCAACACTAAGTAGTGATCAGCTTCATTTCATGGTACAGGCCACTTTCAATGCATATCTCAACTTTATCAATAGCACAAAGACCACTCTACAAATTGCATGACCACAACGTCGAGCACTCTAGCTCCTTTGGTCGTATACAAACACATTGACAACGATCCAACCTGCTTAGGTTTTTATCTTAAACCTGGAAAATTCAGAGGCGATTTACCTCGAAATCTTCACGCTGCGGCTCCCAAAACTTACACTGCTCTATTTTGCCTCACGTGGTATGACCGACCACTAGAGCTAACAATTTGTGTAGCAATTCCTAGTGTTTACCTGGCATCATATCACTGTTGAAGCAACCAACAAGCATATTTAAGCCCAGCACTTATGTTTCATCATATTTTTGCTTAACTTGGTTCGAACTCTGTCATGCATTTCTTATCTAGCCTCGCAGAGAGGAATTTTTTTCCCTTTTTTCAGAGGGGAAAGTGTTGTAACGACACAAATCAATGGCCGACATATTGCGTAAATTAAATTCAAATTTATTTACGTTGCACCAATGAGAAAAAGCGAAATTGCCGTTTAACCACGTTTAACCAATAGTGTGCAAGTAGACATATTGCATGCTATTTAAGCACGGTAATTTACCATGCAAGTCAGTTGGTCGTATCTGCGTTCTGCCTCGTGTTACACATGCGCGTTCTGTTGGCTGTCAATACCTACGCTGGATATTGATTTGTTTCACCAACAATTGGCAACATTCGTGACTCACCGTGTTGCTCTTCAACCAGCAAGACGAGCCAATTAATGCAGAACTTCAACGAAGTTGTCCACATCGTGATAACAACAGCAGGAACCACAACCAGAGTCCACCCAAGGAACAGAACATCAACTTACATATATATAACTTACGAGAACGCCGCCAAGGCCCTGTTAAGGGCCCCCCTATCAGTAACTAATCTCTATTCAGAGCACCTTAACCGAGTTTGTAACGTCGTACGGCATTTATTTGAAGCCGGGGCGTTTACAATAATTTATAATTCGCATCAAGTAAAATTTATAATAAGTTTTGAGGAAATTTTAGAAAGTATAAGGCATAGTCTCCTTTATCTTAAGATTTTATCGTTTAAATAATTTTTTATTAGTGGGAACTTACTGGAGATAAGATATTAATTGTAAGAATGGATTTATCCATTTTAAACTTTTTCGAAATTTGATTATTAATAAAAACAATAAAAGTTTAAGAAATCATTCAGTGTAGCCGAATCAATATTTAAAAATATTAAATTTCACTAAGTTGTCAATACAGCAACTTTTTTTTATTTGAATATTGATTTTTCAATTTGATTCTTAGTCTTCAAAATTTATTTGAAATGCAATTTCTATTAATTAATAAATAAATTAATAAAACATATAGCTAATTCAATGATATTTGTAATACTGAAATTGTTTTCTTCAATTAATTTTTACTTTGCAATTAAAATTTTAAAAGACATCCAGCATATACGGGCAATTCGTTACATATATTGTGATTCAATGAAATTTTTAGCGCGCAAAATGTGGCTTTGTTTGAATATTCAAATTGCAATTTCTTTTAGTTTACACAATATACTTGAAGTGCAAGAAATGATATCATGAGTGGCAATGTAGCCGATCAAACAGCACAGCAATATCAAAATAATTTGTGTCATTGGTAATTTGCATGCAGTAAATGTGCCGACGAATATATAGTTATTTTCCAATGAAAATTTACTTTTCAAACTTTAACTGAAGATAAATTAATATTAAAAATTGTAGTAGTATAAATAAATATACAAACAGTTTTCTCTTGAATCAAGAAATTGTATAACTTTAACAAAATCGTAGATGCATATAATTTGGCGAAGTTCTATAATTAATTGCAAATTGATTTATCGTTTACAAACTTATTTGAACTAAAATATTTATCTATTCAAAAATTACATGAAGAGCAATTTCAAACAAAAAATGCAATTTTAAATTTGTGAAACATAGTCGGATAATTTGTTGCAATTATTTTGTTCTAGTAATATTTACAATCAGGCAAATTCGCCGATATGTGACTATTTATTACCAATTAGATTTTGATGTCCAAATATCATTTCTGAAACAATATATAATAAAGTTTTAGAATAGTATACATAGTTACATTAAAAATGAAAGAATTTTAGTTAAGCATAACCGTCAATAGGTCAAACTTAGTTATGCATAATAATCTAATTTTTCAAATAGGCACAGCTTTTTACATTTTATTTGAACATGAATTTTGAAGAACAAAAGTGGCAATTTAAGAAAAATTCACATATACCCGGTTCGATCGTTTTGTAATTATCATTTCAACGTAATTTTCAATGGATTAAATATAAAGTTGTTTGGATATTTTTATTGCAGTTTTATTTATCTTATCAAAACTGTTCTTTATCGCAATTTAAAAAAAATAATGGTGTCAATTTTAAACATTATTCAGCATATGAAAATGAATTATTAAAATTATTATATTTCATTTGAATTTAAAATAATTCATATTTTGTGATGTTAGAATATTCATTTTGCCACAGGATTTTTTAATAAAAATCAAATTTTTAAAACCAAAATTGGGAATATTGAACACCATCCAGTGATTGCGGATAAAACTTTGCAAATATTTTCATTCAATGGAGTTTCCAATTAGAAACATTTGGCGACGTTGATATATTTATATTTCGAATTTTGTACTGGTTTAAGAATTTATTTTAAGCGCATTTAATAATAAAAATGATAGATATTGTACAATCTATTCATCAAAGACTAAGAGTCGCTGAACAAGTTTCGTTTCAATGGATATTATAATGAAGCAATTGGGGATACTTATGGATAGTTATTTACAATTTTATTTATTGTTTATAATTTTTTTCGAATTTCAATTGCTAATCAAGCTGGTGGAAACATGGCAAATCATACAGAATAGCCGAATCAATCGATAAAAATATTTCATTACATCGATAATACCAATGTAGCACTCTTGGTGATGCAGACATTTATTTTGCATTTTTATTCATCGATTTAACAATTTACATGATGATAGATTTATAATACTAAAAGTGGGAATCTTTAAAGAACTTAGTGTAGCAAACATATCGTTACAAATATTTAATTTCAATGGAAATTTCGATGGGGCCAATATGACGATAAGATGATATTTAAATTGCGAATTTAATTTAAGTTTCAAAATTTTAATGAAGGGCAATTTATTGTAAAATTATTTTTAATTTCATAACATATAAACCACAGATTCATTGATCGTGAAACTATGGTATTTAGGTAAAATTATTTATGCTGTAAATTTGTCGATGTAGAGACATTAAATGTGCAATTAAACTTATTGTTCTCCAAAAACAATTGAGTGGCAGTTTATATTAAATGCGTTGGCAGTCTACGATATAATTCAACTAAGATGAATCAATCATTAAAATTATTTCGTGTCGTTGAACTTTTCAATATAGCAATTCTGACAATGCGTGGGTATTGATTTGCAATAGGAATAGTCGTTTGCAAAAAACTTTTAGACATCATAGTTATTTTAAATTAAATTTATAATTTAGCAAACTTAGTGAGTTATGGATATTTATTTTGCAATCTGAACTGTTTCAGAGGTTTTCTTGAAGAGCAGTTAATAGATACATCAGTAACAGCTTAAAGAATTAGAGCACATCCTTATCAATCACTCCAAATATTTTTTCAATAGAATTTTAAACCAAAATATTTTGGCGATGCGTGGTGATTTCTTTTTCAATTTTATTTATAAATTTTGCAGTACAGTACATGTATTGTGATTGAATATTAATTAATTAAGGTTGTAGGATTGGTTTAACTGCTCCCGTCGAATAGTACTGACGCATGTTACACATTGACATTATTGGTCTTTATTACATAAAGCTGCTTAGTCCAACCAAGGTTTGTACGTTCGACAAGTCGTTTAGTCTGGATGCACGTGAACCATCTGGGTTTACTTTTCTAAGACAATGTATGGTTTTATCGATTTAATTACACCTCACATTGTCGGCTATTTCTCGATTTGCTTCACACACAACTGTAATCGCACACCATATTAAAAACTCCAAATTCTCCGATCTGTCTTCATTCACTACTCTGTGTTTCAATTTTAGCTCGTCTACAATAATCTATTTAATTTCGTTTTTGCGTCACAACAATCTGTTTCCCTCCATGTGTTTCATGATTACAATATTGAATCGTTTACGTATCTATCTAAATTTCTCATAGACCAAAAGGTGTTCAGCTTTAAGTTGGGAGCAAATTTCATTCTCTTGGAAATTTTCTGATTTTACATCTTCACATAAACTCCATAGTGCGGCCTGTGATTTTATCTTTGTCCTCCACTTCCTACCGTTTGGCTGTATAAATTATTTGTGTTTTTATTACAGGGTAAAATTCGCATAGTTGAGAATGAATGCACCAGGACTCTCTGGAAATGCGGTTAAGGCTTTTTTATTATCAAATAAATTTTCTTTGTCGACAAAATTCGTACATAGGTGATCAAAAGCAATTTTGAACATTAAATGCTCACGTGATTGCAAAATAACAATACGACGTTCCGACGCTGAGGTCTGCATATATGTGAATGGTTGATTGATAACTCGATATGAAAAATGCGTCTCACGACACTTAAGGCTATTACTAGTTTCACTTTAGTCATTTTTATGCATTTTTAAATTTACTTGGAAAAGAAATTATGCACGGAGTTATTAATATATTTTAATGTCGCAATATAACACGCACGCCAGGTATGGACAGTAGGCATGCTTTTAGAGTACTGGCAAGCTTGTGCTGCACGTTTCCAATGCACAACTGACTTTTGCTTACATAACAAAACGCCACTTTAAAAAAATGTAAAGTATAAGTAGCCTACATTCAAACAATCCAAAATTGTTTATTTTAAACAGTCATTGATTGCGCAGTTTGTGGTAAAATTTTTAAAATCTAATTTTCAAGCTTGAATTAATCACCAATCCAATTGTATTTAACCAGTCGTCATACAACATAGCAAAACTATGGCCAGTCGCACGCACTGTTTGTTATATTTTCGATCTCAAATAAAAATTTATACCCATGTAGGAATCATACTTCAATTCAAATTACAAAAGCACAAATATGGCTGAACGAAAAATTTAGCATGACGTTAAATGCCGTTGGGCGCATTAGCTTCATCGAAATATCAGGCAAATATTTTACCTCAAAACAGATATAGCGAGATCTGTGAAAGTAAAACGTTTCATTTTTAGTGCATTGAAAATGATCAACTTTGATATTATGCCGTTCAGCTTCAACAAATACATTTAATAAACGTCCAACAGGATTGGCAAGAAGATTAGATAGAAACTCAATACCTGTCACTTAAGTACGTGGACAATCAGATCTCAAAGTCGGTGTCTCGAGTCAGTATTCTTCATCCACGCGAGTATGTTGTGTTCATACGTGCTGTATATCGTCTGTTAATGAATGCCATCAACGGAGTAAAATTAAAAAACGTTTTAACTGCATTTCCAGAGAACTCTGTCGTATTCACTTTTAACTATATGAGCTAGACCCTATCAAAAAATAGGAAGAAATCTAATCCCTTGGACCAAATTTCCTTAAATTGCCAATCGACAAGAATCAATCGAAAAAAACTAACCAAAATCCGTACCGGAGAGTCTACGTTACGATGTCAACTCAGTAATTTAAGAAGAGGATTATTATCCCTTCTATTTTATAGCTGCATTGCACGTTGTCTGTGAGCATTTTAAAATAAACTCAAGCGATTCAATCTTATTTGAATTTCTACCCAACATCAAAATTAGATTTATGAAGTCAGACAAATATCCAAGTATTACTATTATTAAAAATTCCTGTGGTTTTATACAACATCTGTGCAATGGTCATGATAATAAACATAAATTAATACAATGCCATGTAAATAAAGTCAGATTGGAAGCCAACGAGTAAATAGTTTTGTGTTCGATTAAAACTGCGTTTGAAGCAATTCAGCCAAAAACCGACAATATGAATTCTAATGAAATCAATAGCATCATACACGTCTCAAACCAGCAAAACTGGTCGACGTGGGTGTGATCAGAATATACGGCAGTCCAAACGGGCGAAAAGCATTAAAAATGTGAAACTTCCCGCCATTAAGACCAATAATATCAATAATTAGCACGCTGCGGCACAAACTGTCGGTAAAACAAAAAGTAATCCTGCAAAGCAATATAAATCCAAATGCCAAACAATTGCGCTCAAGATATTTCCTGGCTATATATATATATATATATATATATATATATATATATATATATATATATATATATATATATATATATATAAACTAAATTCAATAACTTTTTTCTGTTTTAATAATTTATAGTAAACTCTGGGTGCGCCCTAGAGGTGGAAAAGACAATATTGTTAATGTACGCGCCGCATTATAATAAAGAATAAGTGGTGCACTATTTCTTATATAAAATATATATATGTATACATTTAAATAACTTAATAGACTTCGCAATTTGTATCATTATGTATACCTATCTCAATCAAATGTCGTTCTAACATTGTATAAATATCATTTATTCATATTGTTTCATAGATCATATGTGGGTGGACACCAGTCAAATAATTCCATAATTCTACAATTAAAACAATTTCTCGTTGGAACATACTGGCAAGAGAACAAAAAGCAATCCTCAACCAATAAACCTCAAATGTCGAAATATTACGCAAAAGCTACTCTTGACTGTGTTAATAATGTAAGATAGTACAAAAACAAGAACAAAAAAATATTTCGTTACATGTTAAAAATTCTATTATCAAGCCTCTCTTTTGACAAAAGTGTCGAATTCCTCTATACATTCATTGACATAAACCACCCATCATTCCAAGTATTCACACATCATCTAATAATTCTTATCAATATGCGCACCAAAATATGCATTTCAATTTCAATTATCAATACGTCATTCAAACCGAAGAAGTAGCCATAGGCAGTTCGTTAGTCTTTCTACTAGCTTATATCTACATATCCTTCCTGGAAAAATAAAAAAATAATGACACTTATTTTAAATACTATATATATATATATATATATATATATATATATATATATATATATATTCACTAGATTTTATTAAAGCTTGCATTTCAAAAGAATATATATATATATATATATATATCTGGGAATTATTTTAATGACATTTTTATGATAATAAATGAGGATATGGAAACATATGACATTCTTAAAGAGTATAACAATATGGACCATCACATTCGAGTTACTTCCGAGAACTCAGTCTAACGCATTTTATTACTCGATATATTGCTATTTAGACAGAAACATAACACTGAAGAAGTAGATATTTCGAAATCAGTCATGAAATGGACATTACTTCAAATGCCAAAGCACTGTCCCAATTGCATAAAAGAGCAATTTTTTATGCAATTTATTTTACAAAGTATCGAAACTTTCTTATGTTAAATTACTTTTTAAAGGGCTAATGGTACTAAAAAAGTCTTTATTATCAAATGGTTACACCGAACGGTTGGTTGAAGCAAACATGCATTTGAAACAATTGAAAAAAGCATTGAATCCATAACCAACCAAAAAGCTGTAACCAACCAAACTCGTAACCAATCGAAGTCGCAAGCTACCAAAAGACGATGTATTCCAGGATAGAATTTAAAAATGGACGCAACATCCGACATATTTAATTGAAGAATTAAAAAAAGCAGTGACACATCAGATGCGCAACGCACAATTGATATATAATTATACATCTAAATTCCAGCTTAGCATACATTTAAAATGTAATCTCACTGAATCGGCAAGACCAACTCGATTTTGCTATATAGAGCGGAAGCGAAATCAAGAGCATTTTGGACAAAAACCAGCTGGTTTAACAAAGAATGTTTCCGCAATACCTGAACACATTGTTTACAAAAGTCACATCCGGAATCAGGCAGACTTCTGGATTCCTTTAAAATGGAAAAACAAACAACAAATTTCTCACAGCGGAGGCTGCTGTGTGCGATATCCTTGATTCCCTGTACACAGAAAATTCTGGCCGGTACGTGATGAGTTCCCAATAAGGACGAAACCGGCCTGCCAGATAAATTTCCTTTTCTACACTATACAATTCTTAGTTTATCCTGACAAATGTATATCCTTAATGTGTCTTGTGTTTATTTCAAGTTCGCAACCTTGATTATAATAAATACTTAATCCCCACTTAAATAAACAAACGTAATTAGTAAAGGAATTTGAATTTAAATTGGGAATTTGTGTACGGGCGTGCGCATATATGTCCTACATTATGTAGGTTTTCTCATTCCTGATGTTGATGTATATTTTTTGTGTTTAATCTAATTTCATGTCCTATGATTTCCAAAAACTTGTCCGTATCATTTACCAGATATTACACTCCAGGTGAACTCTGGAAAAATCAAATTTCTTTTTAACGATTGGTCTGCTTCTGGTTATTATTAAAGCAATACTTCCATACACTATATATTTCTATAATCAAATTTCAAATGCTCATTAAGTGCTAAACTGATTGTTAAACAGGATTATACAAGCACGTATATGATCTACGAAAACTACAATCAGACAAATCTATACGACTTGCCACACCAGACAAAGGATCAGGAGTTGTTATACTTGAAGCCGACGCTTGTAGAAGGTCAGTGAACGAGCTTATAAATAATCAATCGAAATTCGAACCAGACATCAAACAGAAAGATGATTCAATAAATGTCGAATCAAGAATAAATGCAGTTCTAAGAAGATAGAAAACACGTGTTATCATCGATGGCTAAATCTGATATTAGAACGAAACTCATAGAAGACATCTAAACTGCAAAAACCGTCGCGACAAACACCACAAAAGTGTACGGCAGACCAAAAGCCATAAAGCCTTGACAGCCGCAGGTGCTCCTCTGATGCGGCCCATTATGCCAATTATCAATGCACCACAACATAAAACAGCTTTATTTCTCTGCAAAATGCTTCTACCATTACGAAATAGCATAAACACAAACACTACCAAGGATTCCTTCGAGCTAACAGATGAACTGAAGCGGAAGAACATTCTGCAGAATAAAATGGTCTCACTTGATGTCTCATCCTTATTTACAAGCATAACACTGGATAAGACAACGGAGATTTAGTGTGACCTAATTAAAAATGAGTTTTATGATTTCCCTATAGACACCAATGACATTAAAGACCTCATATTAGCATGAACAAAGAACGTGCAATTTACATTTGAAGGGATATACTACCGCCAGATCAATGGTAAGGCTATGGGAAGCTGCATTGCACCCCTCTTGGCAGATGTATACATGTATCATCTTGAAAAAACGAGCCTAAAATGTATAATTGACTAGTGTGCACTCTACAAAGGGTATAAAGATTATATATCTTTGTTCATCTCAGAAGCATCAGACCCTTTCGAAATCCTCAAACAAGCAAATGGAGCCGATTCAGATATCAAATTCACTCTCGAGGCAGAGAAAGACAGTTTTCCCTTCCTTGTCATCAAACTCACTCGAGAAGAAAATGGGGATTTGACACTGGCCATATATAGAAAATCCACTTTCACCGGGCAATACATTCACTAGAACAGCAGTGTGCCAAAATCCCACGAAAGAAGCTTAGTAAACAACCTAGGAAACAGAATCAAGAAGATCTGCTCTGAACACAAGATCGAGGAAGAACTGGGCTACCTGAAGAAAATTTTACTAATGAACCACTTCCCTGAGCTGTTCATTGATTTCAACACCAAACCATGCCAGATTCCCACTAGAGAAGATACCATCAAGCAGGTTTTCTAAACTTAAATTTTAGATGCGACGTACCGGCCTCAATAATTGAACGGCGGCTAAATAGATTAACTAAGGAGAATTTTCTCAGTGTTAAAGTTAATATCGAATTTAGAGCACAGAGTTGCCAAATATCAATTGCTAATTCTCACCAAATCATTCAGTCTACAAATTCCCACGTATGTGTGGTAGCACATATATTGGACGCACGAAGAAACAATGGATCAACAGAATAAAGCAACATTTACCGAAAAAATGATTAAAATAGGCTTCGCGCCGTCAGGTGAATCAGCTAATTCCTATCATATATTGAAAACAGGGCACCAAGTCAAATTGACAAATTTTACAATTCTACATAAATAAAAATCAGAATAATTATTTTATATTTTTGCAGCCCTTTATATTAAACAACAAACATCTGGCCTAAATATTCAAAAGTTTTATCAACATGATATTCTAATCGACGGGCTATTAATCACAAAACCGAACAACAATTTACTAGCATCCAGAAAAAACCAAAATCCCTCTCGACCAGACTCAACAAACATTCGATCGGACTGGCAACAAACTGAAGGTGAAAAACAGCTTCATATACAGAGACAGAAATTTGTAAACAATATGAGCATTCAACACTGCATTCCGCATCTGCGTTGTTAACAAGTGGACAAAGAAAAAGTGTTGAACAAAGGGAAACGAAAGATTGCACTCGGGAAAATAACATTCGTACACGTAACAGCTAACAATGCGAAAAGTTGGTTAAATCTCAAGCCATCAATACAAGAATGACCAGATCCCAGACATCACTTTGAAATACAGCGAGAAAGACACTTACATGCATACAGACATACAAACAGACACATAGGTAAGCACACTTACTAATCAGCCCAAAATTAAGTAGAAGTAAAATCAAGTTACACTAGTTGCCACCCACATAATTAAATGAAAAACCAGTATATAGATAGATATATTATATTATAGATATATATATATATAAAATGAAAGATGCCAAAGTAAAGTTTAGTAATTTCGTAATAAATGGTCATTATCCACTTATTATTACTTTTTTATTCCCTAATAAGAATATATATGTATATATATATATATATATATATATATATATATATATATAAAGTTAGTATTAAAGAACTTTAAAACATGAGAAAAAAGTATGCACCATTGTATACTTTTTTCCATAATACACACAACATATATATATATATATATATATGTTTGTATGTGTGTAGGAGATTTAAAATTAAAGTTAGTGGACATTAGGAAAGCAACATTTTTGAGCTAACTAGCACGGTTATTCAATCATGCAAATGTACCGTCCTAATCATTAACCAAATGGGGGTTAGTGTTAGGGTCTTTATATCAATATCGCAACATTTGTTATTGTAATTGTTATCGCCGCCCACGCAACCAATGTTCGTTTAATTGCCAGCAAGTTTCCCGATTATAAGATATACAGTTTCAAGTGGCTTAGACCTTGTCTCTGTTTCACGCTTTTTCATTATAGGACACATTTACACATTTGGCTGTTGGTGCAGATGAATTATTTTGATACAAGAAGCACAATCTTCTAACACAAAATGATTGCCAAACTGCAAATTATAAACTACGAGCACAAATTTTGTACTACACTAAAATTATTTACTTTATAGCTTTTATTTGTACCGTTTTCAGCATATTGGACAGACCTTTGTTTATAGTGTTCCAAGTGACGGTTGCGTACTCCATAATAAATCTAACCCAAATGAAGCAAATAGGTAATTGAATAACTTGCAATAATAAATTTATATTTATTAATTCTCATATTTTTTAGCAAGTATCCCAATTCTCTATATACGTCCGTCAGCAAAAGCCGTTTACTGAATCGTCGTGTCTAGGTCCATTATTTCTTGTTATAACATGATCTCGAAATCATCATTAATAAAACAGGTAGGAATGCAAATAATAAATAATCTGCCCAATAACTGATTTTTAAAATTAAGAATATTTTGGTTAATCCTCAACTTAATTGATATTTTTGACCGACTCACGCCGTTAATATCTAACCTTGTATTATTCTAAGATAAATCAATGTTCTTTGGGTTATTTGGGACGTTTATTTTTTAAGTAATTGGAAAATCCTTAAAGAGTTTGTAGCCAAGCTTCGGATTATTTCTGAGCTTGTTCAATATAATATTTTTGAATCTTCCACTTATTGGCATTAGTAAAGGGTTTATTTCAATATCTATCACACATAAACACGGTTTTTTTTAATACTGTTAATTGGACTACATTTCCTTAAAATTTCTCTTGAAATTATTAGCTTAAATATGCTTCAATCCACAGGGTTTGACAATTTATCAGCAAAATAGCCGTTTTAAATAACTCTTGCGTCAATTATATATAAATCTTAATTTGAAGCATTTTTAAATTTTAACTTTGTTATTTTTAATAGGCATCCTTTCAATCACGATTTTCGGTTCTTTTATGATTATTAAGTAGATATATAAAAGTCCACATACTTATAAATTAAGCTATGCTATCAAATTGGGATTATCGTTTGTATAACTTAGAGCATGAACAATTTTTTAACATCACATATTTGAATTTAGAAATCCGCTCCATTTCGTTTACCATCGTTAATCATAATGAAGAGTGTTTCATTACATTACATGTTTTATCGACTACCTCAAGTTGTACCGTTAATATTATTCTTCATTAATATTAAAATAATTAATCGCATGATGTGATATAGTCAGATGTTAGTTCCAGATTGATATATCTTTTCAATTTCTAGAATTCTAAATAACATGTGACTCATTTTCATAAATGGTGTTTCATTTCAATTCATAGATGTTTATTTTCCCGTACATTTTTGTTTATTATATTTTGTTCTCATTACTTCAAGAAACAGTTCATACTGTTTGCAAAATATGAGACGTAAACCAGTTTCATAGTAAAACGTTAATAATTAATTTGAAACGTTGTAATAGAAAATATAGATCATTAGTAAAATAAGTTATAAAACAGGCATTTAGAAGGATAAACTAAATTATTATTTAAAACCTTTGCTTTAATAACAAAGCACAAAATAATTCATTGTTCAAAAGAAAAATTATTTTGTGATTATAACTGTCAGCCAAACTCGTATTACAAACATACTAAGCAGACTTTTGTTACTTAATCTTGACATGCGCTACGTCGTTTCAAATATTTGACTAGTTTAAAACGGATGCTGATTTCGCAATAAATACAAGAGGATTCATATCTGTCTCATACTGCATCAAATTAATTGCATGACACATCGATGTAGCTGCTCTCTCTGAATCAATAATTCAATGGCTAATTTTATGTTTTTAATTTAAATGTTGTCCGATCAAGCCAATTTAGATTAATATCCTCGTTTTTATGACATTCGATTTCAAGGCTCCACATCACAACTCACCGGTAAATATCAGGATACCCAGCACAAATTTGGCCGGTGGAAAGCTCCGTCAAATTTAATTTCTTCAGCACAAGTAAGACAGAATTACAATTTACTGTTTAATTTGAAATATTTAACGAGCTTAAGCCTGAAAATTAACTTGAAATGTGGTACGGCATCCACGCTACATAAAAAATCGCCTGCTTTAGAAAATCAGTTGCAGCTGGTTTAATAGAAAATTAATCCAATTGACTTTCAATTTGTTTAAATGAATAAGATAATTAACGCTCCCTTATACGGAAACTACTTCTTCCATTATTCACAATCTTGATTGTATTATACAGAACTGTGGTGAACAATTTTGAATGACACAAGTCATAAAAGTCCAATTGCCCTATGACTGTGCGATTATGCTATAACTGTTAAGTCAAAAGTCCGAGTGACATTAACAGTGACGCAAAATACAACTGAGTGTTTCGTATTCTTGAACTTGTAATCTTGCCTACGTTATGCCTTCGAACAAATTTTCATTAAGCATTATTTAAATAATTGGCAGCCGGTATCATTTCAGTAGCCTAGTCCTCTCTACAAATTTAAAACATGGAAAACAAGTTATTCGGTGAAACTTACTACAAACAATTACTCTTACAAACAAATCATTCGAGCAAAAAACAAAATTGGCTATTTATTTCAAACTTATTGCCGATTTAAAGTAATAAGCATTAGATAATCGCCGAAAGCACCGTAAAATTAGACAATGTCATTGTACGCGATCTTATGTATGTACTTTATTATATATATATATATAAGTATATATATATATATTTATATATCCATAGTATTATGAATTTTATTAAGGCTCGCATTCCCAAAGAATATATACATATATACATATACATTAATATCTGATATATATATATATATATATATATATATATATATATATATATATATATATATATATAT
Source organism: Eudiplozoon nipponicum (assembly GCA_029291075.1). Taxonomy (NCBI): domain Eukaryota; kingdom Metazoa; phylum Platyhelminthes; class Monogenea; order Mazocraeidea; family Diplozoidae; genus Eudiplozoon; species Eudiplozoon nipponicum. Next base: position 20,981 of record JAQBSW010005913.1, read on the forward strand.
AGGTGTACACGTATCAACCTAAATATTTTCTTTCACATATACGCGTTCATTTTGAACATTAGACAGAAGTGAATATGTAAGAATTTCAGTGAAATATATGCAGTGTTTTAAAAACAAAGTACAAATTTAATGAACGTTAATTGTCTATTTAACGCATATTTTACTGGGCATCAGCAATTACATACCAGAGTGTAGTGAAAGCCAGACCTTATGCCTTTATGAACGCATATTTGTACAATGTAATGTCAATTTCTTTACGCATAAATTTTGATATATCTAGTCACACATAACCTTTGAAGACAAAAATGTGTCAACTTGATATCTGCATGCACTTACCGGGAAATGCAAATGTGGATTAATTTTGCCCACCGGATTCACCCAGTCGTATGCATTTCCGGGCTCGACCCTTAAGAGATGAAAGTCATGTTTTTCGTCTATCTATCTAATAAACAGCCAAAATCAGACTGTATAGTTACTCTAAACACTTTATTATTTCAATCCAACATATTCTTAAGGGAATTTATTTTTTCTGTTACTATTCATAACTTAAAAGCTTACCATAGAGTATGATCAACAGTTTTTAGTTATATTAATTCGATTGGACATTCAACGTTGTAGGGCTCGAATTTAACTAAAATATTACTTATGCTGCAGTGCGTAATAAAAACACTACAGGCTTTACCGATAGCTGATTTCTGCCAGGAGTTCGAAACCTTAAATTAAGGACTTAACTTGTGGATTCCAAGCCATTCTTATTACAGACAAGCACTAGTGATTTGAGGACGAGATAGGCTTTAAATAAAAATTAATTTCATTGGGAACATTGTGTCATGGGAATTTACTGTGTATTCACACTTTTTAATATTTAGCTTGATACTTTTATTATGATTAATTGAATATAAAAAAGCTCCGCTAATCAAAGAAGTTTGCGTTTCACGTGTCTACTTGTTCGTTCTTTTTGAATGTGGTAGTGATTCTGGATGTGAAAAAGCTCTCTAAAGATTTCCCTTTTCCCCTTTTCTAAGTAAAAGTCAAAACCAAATCGCCCTGTAGATATTACAGTAGATAACTCTTTGTTCAAATGTAGTGGAAGGCTATAATTGAAAAGTGTAAATGGTAAATATCTTTTTCATTTATCTTAGGATGACATTAGATTGAATAACTCAAATTAGCGTCACATGCAATCAAAATTCAAAGATACATTACAATATTTTTCCAAAGTCTCAAGAAATTTACTATAATTCAGTTTGCGATCTTGATATAAAAGCGATTTCTACAGGGCTGGCTAGCTCTAACCTCATGTCTAAAGAGATTTCACTTAGACTCCATCTAAATGAAAGTCTAATCAAAAACATAAGTCAGCTTAAAACTGACAATTTGGAGTAATGTGTTTCAGAGCCGGGCATTGGATAGAGTCATAAACTCGAAGAAATTGTACTTCGTTTCGAGCCCCACCCGCACCAAAGCTCTAAACCATCCTTGAAGTGTTTTCAACAAGACTGCAACTAGTCTAATAGCTGAACTGCATTTTTTGTCATATACAATGCTAAGTAAGTATTCACAAATGTATATATAATGGGATTGGTGTTTATATCAAGTTCGCTGAATCTATTGAAATGTATTCTCACTAACCTCGAAATCAATGATTTTATCATTGTATCTCAAATCCATTCAAAATCTTAGAGATAGCGTGGTGTCTGTTATATAATGGCACATAAGAAATGGCTTGCTGGAACTTCATGTCTAAAGTTATGCCAAACAAACATCAACTGAATGAAATTCCGTCCAAAAACACGAGTTAGTATACAAAAAATTGGTTTCTGAAGTGCGAAGCAGGATCACGCAGTTGATCGAGTCCCAGACAGCAAATAAAATTTTCGCTGTTTCGAGCCCTGTCTGCGACATATACTGGACAGTTCTTGACGCCTTCTTATTGTTGTGGCATTTTAGAGTGATTTCTGAGATCTGGTCATTAGTATACTGATGAATTGGCTTTCAAACACTGGTTAGCTTTTATTATAATCAAGGTTGCGATCTTGATATAAACACCTGATCCATTAATAACTTTCATATGTCAGTATAAGCTAAGAATTGTATTGTGTAGTAAAGTCAATTCTTAGTTTATAATGACATATGTAAATAATTAATGGATCAGGTGCTTATATGAAGATCGCAACCTTGATTACAATAATTGATATTGCCGCTCGCGCATCAAATATTCGTTTAATTATAGTTGTTCGCTTTGTTGGCTATTACGTGTACGAATGCTTTTTCCACGAATGACGTCTTTTGTATCGCCTTGTTCCTCAATTTTGTTCTATCTCCATGGTAACAGCGCAGGTAGTGCGGATTGCAGTGTTGAATGCTCATATTGTTGTGAAATTTCTGTAGCTCTTAACGGTGTACGTGATTCTGTTTATGCAGTTATTTTTTTTCTACAATTTGGTGAAACTTTTTACTTTTTCGGTCATATATATATTATAATGTTTGGGATTGCACCTAGTCGAAGAATTAAGAAATTGGTCAAATTGACTGGGTGTCCCGTTTCAAATTTATGATCGGTTATAGCTGATTTTCCTGATGGTATCTAGTATCTTATAAGCAAATTCTGCGGTAAAAGTTCTTAGGTTCTGTTATTCAATTGCTTTTTCGTACATCGAATTTATATGTTACCGCAATTACATGAAAATTTGCCTACTTTGACAGATTTTGAGAGAATTGGCAATTTATCTTTGGTATTCAACTTCATGATTCTTTTGGTGTTGAATGTGATGCTAACTTTTACACTGGGAAAATCCTCTTTAAGCATTCTATTGAGCCACCGTGCAATTACAAATGCCGGGAGGTCGCCTCTAAATTATAAGTTTAGGAAAACCTGCTTGGCGGAACCCTACATATTCCAAATCTGACGTGGTCAGATGTTAATGTATATAAGCCGCTCCGGGTAGTTTTTCATTAGCAAACATTTTATCAAGTGGCCTAGTTCATCCTCGATCTTGTGTTGAGAACAGATCTTTCTGGTTCTGTTTTCTAGATTATCAAATAAATTTATTTTGTGCGATTTTGGCACAGTACTGTTGCAATGTATGTGTTGCCCAGTGAAAAAATATTGAAAAGCACTTTTTATCTACATTGGCTAATTCCTAAGATTGATTAGGACTGATAGACAAAATCCAAAAGGCGAAACCCGTCGGAACAAACACCAAATGGTTGTATGGGAAATGAAAAAAATCATAAAATTTGACAACCTCAGGAGCTCCTACGATGAGCCCATTATTTCAATGACCAATGCATTGCAACAGAAACCAGCTAAGTTTCTCTGCCAACCCCTTCAAAATTCAAAAAATATCGCAAACCAGAACACCACCAATGACTCTTTCAAGCTAGCAGATGAGCTGAAAGGAAAAACGTCCTACAAAACTAAATGGTTGCACTCGTCTGCTCATCCTTATTTACGAACATTGCACGGAGAAAACAACCACGAACTTGTGTGACCCGATGAAGAATTATTTTCATGAATGTCCTATAGACACCAATTATCTGAAAAAACGTGCAATTTACATTTGAAGGGATATACTACGGTCATTTGAGTGGTGTGGCGTTCTTAACACACATTCAATGCAGCTAAACTACGCGTGATATTAAAGGTAATATAATTGGCTTTATCAGCAATTATAGGAAGTAAATCGTTAATGCGACCTGATAAATTAGTTATCAATACACATGCGTAAGTTTTCGATCAACCTACTTAGTCCGATAATCAAGACGTTTATAACTGAGGTCAAAGAACAGAGCAGATTAAATGCCTCCTGCCAAAGCAAACGGTTATATAAACACATCATTGAAACATTTTACGTGTGTTCTCTAGATGTGACTTTTAAGATATTTAACAAATGCCTTATCAAAATAAAATTAGCAAAATATGAAGAATGGTGAATAAAAGGACTGCAGCATTCCTTAATAATGCAAAAGAAAAATGTTCATGAATTAAGCCTAAGCTGGTTATACAACACTTTTATCTTTCATTATATATATATATATATATATATATATATATGTATAAGTAGAAAGATAATGTTGATTATTTTCTTTAAATCAAGTTTGCGAGCTTGAAGTAAACACCAATCCCATTGAATGTAACATAACCAAACTACTGTCGACTGCACAATTTCGATACAATCACGAACATTAACATTTTTCATCTTTTGCCAAATATAAATATAGATAAATAATTAAAAATTCAATGATTACGCGGGAGGTGGTAGCAATTTTTTACATCGAGTTTGCGAGCTTTAAGTAAACACCGATCACATTGAATTTCACCAGGATTCGAAAAACATCGCAAAACTACCGTCAGTCACATGTATTGGCAGGTTTCAAACTTCCGTAATCATCATGAAAGTACGACGTCGAACTGACTAGCGGGATTAAAACTGCAATATATATATATATATATATATATATATATATATATATATATATATTTAGTAGTCGGATAATTAATGTAATTGACTGGGAATTTCGGTTTCAAAATTTATATGCATTCACAAACATGCAATTCATTCAGCTTTCGCCACATATAAATATAGGTAATAAAATTAATGCATCAATGATTGCGCGGGTGGAGGTAACAGTCTTAAAACATATTTGCAAAATTGAAGTAATCACCAATCCCATTGTATTTAACTGGCCGTCGCAAAACAGCAGTACTACGGTCAGTCACATGTACTGACGCGTTTCGATCATCCATGATCATCATCAGAATGCGACGGCAAACTGACTAGCGACGATCATGCCGTAATGCATATATAAGTAAACCAAATTTAAATATGCAGCTCTCACTTCTTGTAGTCTCGCATACATTGTATCGGACAGGAATATCCGTTGCACAATTTCTACGCAGTCACGAACATTACGTTTAGCAGCTTTCGTCACATTTAAATATATGTAATACAATTAAAGCATCAATGATTGCTCGGGTGGTCGTAAAAATTTTTAAATCAAGTTTGAATGTTTGAAATAAACACCAATCCCATTTTATGCAACCAGACTTCGAACAACAGAGCAAAACAACCGTCAGTCACACGTACTGACGAGTTTGGATCTTTCATATTTATCATCAGATTGCGATGTCATACTGACTACCGAGGATCAATCTATAATGCATAGATAAGGAAAGCAAAATTATGTATGGTTTTCCCTTTTAGGAGTCTGGCGTTTAATGTCCTTGATTGAGAATTTCGGCTTCAATCTTTCTACAAATTTACGAAAAAACTTTTTGCAGCTTTCGCCACAAATGAATATAGGTTATATAATTAAAGTGTTAATGATTTTTCGGGTGGGGATGATAAGCCTAAATCAAGTTTGCGAACATGAAGTAAACACCACTCCTATTGTATTTAACCAGTCGTCTAACGACATAACAAAACTACCGCCAGTCACTCATACTTATCTGATTCGACATTCCATGATTATCCTCAGAGTACGATGGCAATCTGATTAGCGAGCATCAAATCGCAATGTATACATATGGAAAGCAATGTAAGATATGCGGCTCTCAATTCTAGTTGTCCCGCATAAATTTTACTGCACAGGAAATTTCGGCTCCATAATTTCTACGCGATCACGATCATTAAAATTTTGCAGCTTTCGCTACTTATAAATCTAGGTAATACAATTAATGACTGCGCGGTTGCTGGTAACCATCTTTCAATCAAGTTTGATAGCTTGAAATAAACACCAAAGCCATTGTATTCAACCATTATTTGAACAACATAGCAAAGCTTTTGCCGGTCTTACGTTATGAAGAGTTTCGAACTTCCATTATCATCAAAAGATTATGACGGAAAACATACTAAGAGGATGAAACCAAAATGAAAATTATGGAAAGCTAAATTAGATATGTGGCTCACACTAAAAAAATAATAATTTAGACACAAATTATTAGTTAGATTTACGATAGATATAAAGAAAGTGTATCTAGTTACTATTAGTATATTTATCAAGATAACTCACAGGTGTGAGGCAAACTAAACCTCTAATCACTGCCATTATGGCAAAGTCGGCATTAGGGTAAGGCAAAATAAGCAATACAACTTCCTTGCGGCTTTCAGTGTATTATGTCATATATAGAAACCAAATCTCGCTGCCAACATTGCCGTACGAAGAAAAGAATGTTACGATGATAATTCTACTAGACATTTGCAACAAGATCGCCACTGAGCTAGATTCGATGCTATATCGCTAAGGATATCTCTCCAAGAACAATGATGCGCACGAGAAACCCATCCTGACGGACGAGTGGGTCCTCTACTACCCAATTTTGATGTAAATGATTTCAACTATTTCTGTCAAGTCGAAATTTAACCAACTTGTTCCTTACGCCAAACTGGTGCCGAATGAGAGAACAGAGCTCTACTGGGCAATCGATTTTAGGGCATACGCAAAACGTGACCGAGCCAATGAGGTTGATGGAGCCTTATTAGTTTTTCTAACGAGGAGCACTTATTGCCAGATCCAAAAATACGTCTTTAGATGACAATGTTAGTTATTCGTTGTTGGTAATCAACATATGCTACACCTATTGTGGGACGGTGATATAAATGTCTCAGTTCAAGAAATTGCCTTAACGTAAAATATTACATGTACAATCCCGTCCTGAGCGTAATCCAGCCTCTACTTCTCTAGCTTTTGATTCACGTGAAGCGCTAAGACGATGTAGGATAATCGAAGCAAATAACCTAGACACGACTGGAGTGAAGCTTATACCACGATGGTTATCGCACGAATTTCGATTGCTTTGTTTGAGGATATGAATGATGGTCGACTCATTCCAATCAAGTGGTACGGTCTCCTCATTCCATTAAGTAAGAAAAAAGTTTGGTCAACGCCACCATCATCAAGGCCTGCGACTTTGCGACGTTTAAGAGAAAGGATTGCATCCCGTATTTCTAAGTCTAATGGTTCTTCAAGACTAACATTCCACACTGCTGATATAGGCGTGCTTTCGGGAATCGGAACTGAATTGGGTGACGAGGAAAACTGATCTTTGAAGTGTTCAGCCCACCTATCAAGAAGAAAGGAAATGTCGGTTGCATAATTTTTACAGAGTCACAAACATTAAATTTTTGCAGCTTTAGTCCCATTTTTAACTAGTCATTTAAAAACCAATAGAAACGACAGTCTGTCACACATACTGAAGAGATTTGACCTTCCATATACATTATCAGAGTACAAAGGCAAACTGACTAGCGAAGATCAAACAAAAATGCATACATATGGAAGCAAATTTTGATATGCGACTCTCAGCTCTAGTAGTGTTGCATAAATTGTACTGGACATGAAATCTCGGCTGCACGATTTCTCCGCAATCTCGAAAAGTAGCGTTTTGCAGCTTTCGCCACATATGGAGGCTAAACAATTAAACAATCCTTTATTGCGCAAGTGGTGGTAACAATGCTTTAAATTAAGTATGAGAGCTTGAATTAAACACCAATCCCATCGTATTTAACCAGTCGTCGAACAACATAACAAAAATACCGTCAACCACGCTTATAATAATAATAATAATAATAATAATAATAATTATAATAATAATAATAAAAATAATAATAATAATAATAATAAAAACGAGAATGATAATGCTAATAATAATGCTAATGATAATGATAAGGGTATTGATAAATATGATTATGATGATGATGGCGATGATGATGTGGATGGTGATCATGATCATGATAATGGTGATTATGTTGATGATTATGATAATGGTGATGATGCTGATGATGCTGCTGATTATTATGATATTGATGATGTTGATGATAATATCGATTATGATAATAATGAAATAACGAAATACGTCAATTTGTGGAACTCAAGATAGATTTGTTTTGTTATGAAACTGACTAAATGTAGTGAAATTGTTGCTTATCCCTAGCTATAAAACATTTTTGAGTGCACCCTCCTGGCAAGGTACTCACGCTTAGTCATTTAATATGGCCTTGTTCAAAGTTACATATTTATTGTCACGTAGTACCAATACTGACACCGTTATATATTTCGAATCGCGTACCTAGCAGCAAGTTAGTTTAAATTGAACCAGAAGTGTATTACATAGTCAGCAAAATCCAAATTTATTGAATCTTTTACACTTGCGTTTTGTGGGAACTGGCAACTCATCAGTTCGATCTAGCACTACGCCTAACCCACATTGTATATTTTATCATGAAATAATGTATGGTTAGACGGAGCATTCTTTTATATTTAATTTTTACAAACAGTATAAGAATCATTTTCATATTAATTTTTGGGAACTCATCACGTACTGGATAGATTTTACCGAGGACAGGGCTCGCAGCTTTGCAAGTCTGCTTCGGAATCTGGTACTCTAACCACTGAGCCACTCTGCCGCACACTACACAAAATTTTCAGTCATATACTAACTAATGTAACTCGGTTAGATTTTTCCCTTTTAGGTGGAGCTAGTTTGTCATCCATTTAGGCCCAAAGCTCTAACTAACCATTCCCAATCTGTTAGTACTGAACAGACACCACACTAAATAGAAAGTGGTATTGAAATGAACATTTATATATATAAACGAAAATTGGTTGCGCGGGCGGTGATAACATTTACTATAATCAAGGTTGCGAACTTGATATAAACACCTTACCAATTAAGTACTTTCATATGTCAGTATAAACTAAGAATTGTATAGTGTAGAAAAGGCAATTTATCCAGTAGACCGGTTTCGTCCTTATTGGGTACTCATCAAGTACTGACCAGAATTTATGAACAACAATTTCATATTTTAACCAGTCAAATAACATTTTAACACAACCTTAAACAGAACGTTATAACTCGTTCCTGAAATTCATTAATGCCCATTGGTCAGATGTCTCTCCCGTTCTGATGAACACCGAACCACACAATTACGTGTATTTGATATTAGTTTAGGTGTGTTGCATGGCTGGCTAAAATTTTGGATTGGCATAAGTTTTAGATTTGCATAATCATCTCTAAAATAAACAAATACTACATAAAATTACCATTATATATATTTTATTTATTATTTTAAAATTTATTTCAGCAAGAGCTAGAAAAATAAGGGACGTTCAAATTTTTTATTCAAAAGTTAGAAGATATGGTCAATTTAGAATAAGCATAGGCTAATTGCCCAAAACTCAAGTGAATATAACTTATTCTAAATATTAGAATATACTTCTTTGGGTTTTAAGTGCACAAATGTAAAAATTTACATACTAGTTTTCGAATAAATGGATTAAATAATTTAATCTTCATAGCAATAATGTCAATAATAAATAGCAGTCACTGTTCTATCTTTCAGTATGAAATTCGCCCCCTCTAATGCCGAATGAAGATCTGGACATCGATGACAGGTTTACATACATTGACAGCTCTAAAGTATTTTGCAATGCCACGTTTTGTGTAAGCAAGTTGTAGTTTTGCACTAAACCTTTTGCGAAGATCCGATTGATCACAATTTCCACGTATGAATCTGTTTTGTCTTCCATCGGGGCTGAGTGCGTATTCGTCCCTTTCTTCCGAAGGCTTCAACATCGTTCATACTAACCATTGGAAATGCGGTTTTATACAATTTTTGTTTAGACACCGCAATAATTAAAAGGATATTTGTCAGCTCTAAAGTATGTCTAATGAGATGAAGTCCAGAATTGCGAATGCTAGATTAAGTTTCTCTCAATTTCGCCATTTTAGGAGAAACGCGAGTGTTCCACTTTACCATAAAGGTCGCATTTACAGTTCATATGTACGTGCGTTTTCGTATACGCCAGTAGGACTTGGCCCGTTATACAATAATTTATTGATCTGGTTGTGGTAACAATTCATTAAATAAAGTTTGCGAGCTTGAAGTAAACACCAATCCCATTGTATTTAACCAGTCGTCGAACATCGTAACTAAAATAACCGCTAGTTGCACGCAATGACGCGTTTTGAATTTCCATGATCATCATCAGATTACGACAGCAAACTGACTATCGAGTATCCAACCGGATTGCGTATATATAGAAATCAAAGTTAAATATGTTGGTCGCACCTCTAGTAGTCTTGTAGCGGACATTTACATTCAAGTACAACAAATGCAAGACTAGTAGATGTGAGAGTCGCATATCTAATTTTTATTTCCATATATACACAATGCGATTTGATCCTCGATAGTCAGTTTGCAGTCGTACTCTGATGATGATCATGGATGATCGAAGCGCATCAGTTCGGGCGACTGGCATTATTTTTGTTACGTTGTTCGACGACTGGTTAAATACAATGGGATTAGTGTTTACTTCAAGCTCGTAAACTTGATTTTAAAAATTGGCCTCTTAAAGTTGATAATGTGAGACACTTACCACCAACGAATAAACATTTCAGACATCTATATACGCATTTATGGGTTCGCCAATAAATGCACCTCGTTATAAAAAAAAACACAAAGGTGCATCAACTTAGTTGGCTAGTTCACATTTCGTATGCGTCATCAATTCGTTTGCCAAATAGAGCATTATTTTCTTACCCAGCGCCAGACTGACGTAAGACACAAAGCTGACTAATTTTGACATGAAAGAATCAGCTAAAACCAATTACATTCAAATTGGGTAGTATGGACCCCGCTCGCTGGCCAGGATTGTGTCCATGTTCGCATCCAAATATTTCGTTGGAAACATCGCGCGATATTGCATCGAGTTTCGATCAGAGGCGAACTTATTCCCTGATTTCTAGTAGATTTATTTTCGTAAATTTCATTTCTTAGTTTGGCAGAGTTAGCTGCGCGGTTTGAATGTGTTTAAAATTTAAAACCGCAAGGAAGCTATATTGCCGATATATAAAGCTGACTTGTTATATTGAAGTTTAATTTGTCTCACTTTTGCGTGTTATCTGGGTAAATATTCTTATATTAATTAGATCCTCCCCCTCATAAATCACTCAAATTTAATAATTTATGTGCCTAAATTATTATTTTTGTCATTATTATCACTCTTTGAAAATTTGTCTTGTTCTATTTGTTATTTTTCTTATAGTTAAATTCGAGTGAAACATTATTTACTAATGAATTTTGAATCATTGTGCATAATGATGACAACTAAATCAATAATAATTGTAAAATAATAATAATTATAATAATAATAATAATAATAATAATAATAATAATAATATTAACGAACCTGATTAAAGGATTGATAATTAATATCTTCATTTCTTCATTAATAAATAACTGGAATGAATTGAATTAATTTCGTTTATTTCAGCGAACGTAAGACATCGTTGCATGTTAACGGTGTGCAATATACCAATCAAAATTTAAATGGGTACTATATGTACTAAGTAAAAGCGAAATGAAACACTAAAACTAATTGTAAGACTTCCTGACAAGATATACGCAAATATTTTCAGCTAGCTGCACTAATTAGCAAGTTTGCAAAAACAAATGAAGCGTCACATTTTTAGCATACACTACCGGAAAATGTACCGCACTAAGCACTTTTCTAAATTTACTCAGAGGCAACTACTCCGTGGAGAAGGATGACATTTACGCGGAAGCGCTGCCTGATGGAAAAAGCAGAAGCGCTGAATTCGTATTTGTTAATTTTAAAATTTGCTAGACTGAGACCTGTCTAAAAAGTTTAACTATAGTTTTTAATGACTTGATTAACTTGCCTACGCTTAAAATTTTTGTCTCAAATTTAAACCAGATTCGTGACCGTATAGAGTCGGGTAAGAATGTTTTTCTGCAGAATAGTGTACCGCTTTAGAAGATCTTAGGAATGGCTTCTAATAAATTTTGTTCAATTTGAACCATTTAAGTTTATATTTATAATAATTGAGGACCAGCTTCTAATTTCTTTATCGAAATGCCAAAAATTATTATTATGAGGTTGTCCAAATTTAAATTCAGTCGCTTTTATCATATTTATATTTCTCTCGCTCTCTATTAATCAGTATATCTATGTCTTACTGTTTTTCAGAATAAAAGAGTTTAATCTATCACTAAGTTAATTTATTTGTATTAAAATAATTATACACTACCTTTCTAAATGCCTAACCCGAGCTAGTTCAAATATAATAGAGATATATTTATTAAATCTACAAAATTGTCTGAAAAAGCTAATATCAACACCCATACAATCGACGATTGCTCAATTTGATAAATAACGGCGATATGATGAATTAAAACGAATCAATGCTCCTGACTGCACAGGAATAATTCAGCTGATATTCCAGTCAAATACGAACTATGTGCGTCCGTTATGCGTGACAACCTCGGATAATTCCAAGTCAGTCTGTTTGTAATCGTACTCCAATGATAACCACAAAATATCTAAAAGTGTGTTATGTGAGGTGTCTATGTAACAGACTCCGAAGTATATGTGCACCGGTTCGAGGATCGTTCGCTGCATAATTCTAGACACTACATAAAGATTGGAGGGAAACCAGCTTACTTAATGAACTTTCTTTGCTACGCCATACAATGCTTATTCTATTCTAACGAATGTATACATAATGAGATTGTTTTTTATATTCATCTTGCTTCCTTGATTAAATAAGTATAATGACCCTGCGCAATCAATGATTCTGTAATTTTGGTACATATTTACTTCAATACAACTACTGGATAGCGTGTTGTCTATGTTAAAATAAAAGTTTTGAAGTGGCTGGCTGAAATTCTAGCTCTCAGATCTTTATATTACAGAACATTCTGTCTAAGTAACGGTATTGTGGGGCATTGGATTATGTCACAGTCTCCGAAGTAAACGTGCCTAGTGCAAAATACATCCGCCGTCAAATTCTGCAAATATTTGAATAGCTTACAATAATGACGAAACCGATCCACTGGATAAGTTAATATGTAATATCCATCATGTTAGTACCATGTACCTTTTCGGTACTATAATGTTAGTATCGGTTACTGGTACAATAACCATAGTGGTAGTATCATTTACAGACTCTGTATATATATTATATAGTGTGAGTTAGCGTTGAAGTCGCATTATCGAAGACTTTGTATGATGTTAGCTTCACTACTGCAGGTTAACACATTAGTATAGGAGACTGTACCGTCCGATTTTCCCACATTCCTCACCAAAATATATTGTGTGTAAAGGGCGTAATACCGACTCCGACTGATGAGTCACCAGTAAGCACGAAACAAATGTGCACGAGTTTATACTTTCCGTTCATGTTGTCTTTGGTTTATCCTTCTGGTCACAACTGAACTAATTTGTTACTAGGTTTGCAACACCTAATACATGCTCACTGGATTAGTTGCCTTTTCTACATCACACGATATCTTGTGTACTCTGAAAAATATACATATATACATAAAATGGGATTGGTGCTTATAGCAAGCTTGTAAGCTTGATTTAAATATTTGTGTAACTGACGACAGCTTTATAATGTTGTATAGTTGTTAAAAATAAGTTATGTCCACAAATTCTGATACTTTGTCTAGTGCTGTCAGTGTCTGGGCTGATACCACAATTGACGGTTGCGGGACAATTGATACCACTCGTAGGTCGGTAAAATTATGATACTTTTACATTTCCAGGTTCGCAGCTTGAATTGTTTTACTGATCAATGGGTTCTAACTGGTCCTGTGATTCTGATGTTGTCCTAAGAATGCTTCTCCAGAAATGTATTTTTATGGCAAAAATCGTAAAATCTTTATTTAAAAATATTTCCAGACAAGCAGTGCAAGGACGGCTTCAGATTCACGGGACCAGTAAGAACCTATCAATTAATTATAAAAAAGCTGTGCACCTGGAAATGTTAAGTCCACAAAATTGACTGAAAGTACATTTCAAATTTCTGTAAGCCTATTTGTTCAGAAAACTAGTCAAAGTTCAATTTCTATCCCACCATGTCATTTATAAATTATTATAAAAAGTAAATTGCAAAACGATAACACATTTAAGCAGACGCAAATTCTGCACCAAACGCCACAAAAGAAAAGACTTTATTTGCGAAAAATAAAAAAACTTGTCAAAGTTCATTCTTATGTTTCTAAATTTGCCTAAAACTATACATTTAGTTAATTTAATTTTCACGTATTTAATGTCAAATAATCTATAGATTTTTTCACAAAAACTGTGGAATTTAATTTCAGTTAAGATATTTAACGCACTTGTTAGTTAGTGGCAATGTTTTGCATTGCACAGTTAAAACATACTCATGCTGTTTAATATACAAATTATAGGTTTCAGAAACGCTATTCAAAGACAGTCATTCCTATAATGCGAGCCCTAAGCACAATGAATGCTTTAAAATTAGAATAAGACTATGCATTAATTGAAGAAGAGTCTAGAGTTATGCTGGAATTTGCTAACAAAACAAAAATTTTAAATTTCAAAAAAATACTGACTCGTTTTCCGTAATATACTGGCGACAAGGCCAAGTTAAATATATTCGAAAGTGGATTAACTTGCATCCAATATACTAATAGTCAATGTAACAATACACATTAATTATTAGAATTTATTGTAAAACTAATAAGCTAATACTGATAATTTTAAATTATTAGAATTAAACCAGGTTAAGATATGTGAGAACTTTCACGAAAATGAAAGAATCCGATACCAAGCACAGAGTTAACTGTTTTTGGCTGGCGGTGTACATTATCAGCTTTACAGTCACGCGTCAACTGAGCCATACTAGTAGGTAATTATAGGGAGTACGAAATATTGCTACTCTCACACTCACGTAGTTGCGAGCAGTACTGCACTTCTGGGAGGTGGCTAGTTTTCAACAGATTTCGCGTGTTTAGTTACACACGACTAAGTGGAGCAGACTTTATGTGACGCTGAACAGAGGTTTAGACACGTTAGCATTACGTAGCAGCAAATACAGTTTATCACGTTTTGTGAAAATAGGATACATTTTAATTAAATTAAGAAACAAAAATTCCTGTAACATTTCAATTACGCAAAACCTTACTTATAGAACACAATCGGAATCAAATTCAAAATTTCGTGGCACCCACTAAATACTTCATTTAAATGTATAATTATATAAATGTATATTCTTTGTTACGCAGGACTATTACGTATGCAATTATGCTTTTATCTCTTACGTACATAATCACAAGGTAACTCAAATGGAACAAGAAGGGCATGCCAAGGTACGATAGTTTAAAAAGGTGTAATATCATGTACATATGCATTATCAGTTTAATTGCGACTCATCAGTAGCAGCCGGCAATTCACCAAAAGTTCAATTTATATTTGGTCAAGAAATGTGAGAAGTTTTGACCGTACTATCTTATTTAAGCTTTTTCAAAAAGCAGTAATAAATTGAACTTCACTAAAGTCTTCATCAATTAGTCTTCAAAGACAACACAGTATACAAAATTTTTACAATACCTGTTAATGTTGCCAATGCTATAGTTTGGAAAATAGGACATATTTTACGAAAACTGAGAATATCGAAATTTATAGTTGTGTCTTGATATAATTAAACGGACATTGGTTACGCGGGCAATGATAAAAATTATTATAATCAAGGTTGCGATATTGATATAAGCACCTGACCCATTAATTACTTACATATTTCAGTATAAACTTAGAACTGTATAGTGTAGAAAAGTCAATTCATCCAGTAGACCGGTTTCGTCCTTATTGGGAACTCATCATGTAACTGGTTAGAGCACAAGATTCCGAAACAGACGAGCCCAGGATCGAGCCCTGTCTGCGTCAAATTCTGGCCAGTAAATGATGAGTTCCCAAAAAGGACGAAACCGGTCTACTGGATGAATTACCTTTTCTACACTATACAATTATTTGATTATACTGACATATGTTAGTAATTAATGGGTCAGGTGCTAATATCAAGATCGTAATCTTGATTATAATAATTATAGTTCTGCATCCACCGGCATCTTATTTTTTGTTACTTCATTCATTGAATTATGTAGTTTTATACTCTTTGTTGTAGTGAACTAATGCATTAGCTATTCTGTATTTGTTATTGCGCATCAAAACCAAGTGGGAAAATCTACTTTGAGCATTTTCGTGACGAATGTGCAAATCAAATGCTATCATTATTACTTCAATCAACAGCATTTCTCGAAACAGCGAACTAAGAAAATATATTAAAGTTAAAATCCACACATTCTCCATAGTTTCCATGCACGTATATCGAGGCAATTAGGTGAAACTTAAAAAACGGATTAAACACCAAGAAAGAATATAAAATATGAATGAAAAATAGATTTGAAAACCATTGCTTGATATCAGAGTAAGGAGACCACCTTACCTCCTTCAAACAAGATTAAATCAATGATGAATTCCCAATAAGGATGAAACTGGTCTACTGGATGAATTGCCTTTTCTACACTATTCAATACTTAGTTTATTCTGACAAATGTATGTATATAATGGGTCAGGTGTTCATATCTTGATTTCAAACTTGATTAAAGTAAGAACTAATCTTTTTCCGTTTATACGCATCTTCCTACCCAATTTCGCAGGTAGAAACACTTGCAAATTACTTAATGATACTGTCGTTGCAGACAAGCATGAAATACGCAAAAACAATGCTCGTATTAGTACAATAATTAGAATGGAAGCGCGTGAATGTTATATCTGGAATTGATGCGTTTGCTTTGATAAGTAATGTAATCGCTCATAAGAGCTGAGTCCGACTTGCTTATTAACATATTATTCGTAAAACCCATTTCATCTAGACGAGACCTAATTCTTCCCAACTCTTCGGTTAACGTAAGCCTGTATCCCGCTAACATACAAAACAGTTTTTCTAATGAAGATTGCGAAACCACATATTAATAGGGGTAAAACATATATATATATATATATATATATATATATAATCTGTAAAAATATAAAGCGCAAATATGCATATTAGTTATGCATTGGAAATAATACAAAATTTATATTTCTTGTCACGCGTATAAAAATTAATTCAAATATCTAAATTATTAAATCACATTTGAGAACTCGAGATATTAAACTAACTCGATCCTATGCTTCATATTATATTTCTACAAATCGCGATGTCAGAGCCTTTTAGTCAGCCGCGAAATTTGGTTTCGCCACATGTGTAAATATCTTAAATTTCACTGGCGATGAAACATGCGACAACAGCTATAACGGAAACTCAGTCATCATTGGAAATAGCCGCCACTATGTTCAAAATCCACATAGTGTTTAGAGCAGAAATATGGGACAGATGCACGTATACTTATTGGAAGATTAAAAATGATGACTACATATAGTCTTATAAAACGTCGTTCATAATCTGGATATGTTGTACTATATTCGTGTTTAAGAAAATCTTTACGATACTCTCGACGGTCAGCACTACCATTTGTCTATGGGGATCTATGTGAATTTCAGACTGTTAGGAAAATAAAATGGATCCAATTGACTTTTTCGTTTAGTAGAATAATTAATAATATTAAATATAAAAAATACCCATTTGCCTTAGAGAGAATAAATTAGATGCCCTCTTTACAAATTGCAACAGTATTTTTTTAATCATTGGAGATTTCACGAAACGCTCATTTAGTTACGTAAGCAGAGGTGCAAGCGTTTTCTGCAATCTGTCAAAATTGTTTTGTTTCTGCAACTGTTGTTTATAAAAAATGATATAGCTTAATCCCAGCATAGCTTTCTTATTTTACTGTATAGAGAACGGGTAAACCTGTCTATTGTATATGTAGGAGTTTACTGGAATGTATTTTTTAGAGCATAAATAAGCGAATTTTCCGATTTTTTCAAAAAATAGATTGTTTCTATGCCGTGTTCTCTGCCTGATAGTCTTCGATTTTTGCGGCATATTTCAACACGTTTTATAGAACTATAATCCTATTTAGGAATTTTTACAAAACTTTCGATAGTTGAATCGAGAAAATGCAGCCGTGGTAATAAAAATCGCAATTTTTATACAATGACTTTTTCTTTTCGAAAATAGACACCAAATATGTATAGTAGCACAAATACAAAACAATAATGGTGAAAGAAATAATTGAAAAATAAAAATATTAGATATTATGTGTCTTTGTGAATCATTTCTCAATGAAACACCATGCAAAATAACAAATTAAGTTTAGAGGGCGTAAAATCACAGGCTTGCATTGCATAACTTGTGGAAAACTGGAAGGTGACTGCTTGCAAAGTTTTCCCAGATTCATAAACAGCAAGACAACAAATTAAGTTAGCGCATAAAATTTATTCAGAAAAATAAGAATAAAAGCCGAATGTTAATTAGCGAATTAGGCAATATCAAAGGTCAGTTTCAATAGAACACATCTTCGCAAAAGAATTTCAAATCTATACTTAATACAGTTTCAGTAAACAAATCAGAATCAGCTTTAGAAAACGTAAGTGATGAAACCAGTTAATGAATATTGCTCACAGACTTCGTTACACAGAAAATTAGCATGTATGTACAACTTACAAGATTGCAAATTATTAAAAAATAAACGTACACACATCTCGGGATTTTGCGCAATTTTGTCAGAATATCTAACAAATTTAAATGGAAAATAATCATGCTGATTTGCATAGTAACAGCAATTAACATTTAGAGTAGCCATGGTTTTCTTTCGCGGGTAGTAGATTTGCACCTAAATTTTGCGAAGATCTGATTGATTCCAATTTGGAATTAAATTTCACCCAGGCGTGTCCAGGTTCGAGCCTGGTTCGTGACAAAATCTGGCGAGTACATGTTGATTTCCCAATAAGGACTAAACCAGTCTAATGGATGAATTACCTTTTCTACACTATACAATTCTTAGTTTATACTGACATATGTAAGTAATTAATGGGTCAGATGTTTATATCAAGATCGCAAACTTGTTTGTATTAATTGTTATCACCGCTCGCGTAACCAATGTTCGTTTATTTACATAAATGTTCATTTCCATACAAATTCCACATGTAGTGTAATGTCTGCTTAATAATGACAGATTGGGGATGGTCAGTTGGAAATTTGGATCTAAATGGATGGCATATGAGCTTCACCTAAGGGAAAAAGGCTAACCGAGTTACATTAGTTACGAAATAACTGAAAATTTTGTGCAGTATGCAGCAGAATAGCTCAGTGATTAGGGCAACTAACTTCAAATCGGACGTGCCCAGGTTCGATCTCTGTCCATAAAAAGTTCTGTACAGTTCATGATTATTTCTCAAAAAGGACGAAACCAGTCTTCCGGATGAATTAAACAAACACTGGTTGGGTGGCAGGTGATAACAATTCCTATAATCAAGGTTGTGATCTATATATAAACACCTGACCCATTAATTACTATACCTTTTCAGTATAAACTATGAATTTTGTAGTGTCAAACTGGAAATTCATCCAGTAGACTGGTTTCGTCCTTATTGGAACTCATCACGTACTGGATAGAATTTACCGAGGACAGGGCTTGCAGCTTTGCACGTCTGCTACGGGATCTGGTGCTCAAACCACTGAGCCACCCTTCCGCTCACTTCACACTATTTTCGGTTTTATACATACAAAGGTAACTCGGTTAGTCTTTTTTATTTTATTTGAAGCTCATATAGCATCCATTTAGATCCAAAGTTTCAACTAAC
Source organism: Eudiplozoon nipponicum (assembly GCA_029291075.1). Lineage (NCBI taxonomy): Eukaryota > Metazoa > Platyhelminthes > Monogenea > Mazocraeidea > Diplozoidae > Eudiplozoon > Eudiplozoon nipponicum. Next base: position 40,559 of record JAQBSW010005913.1, read on the forward strand.
TATTTCCAGTCCGTTATTATTGAACAGACATCACACTACATGGGGAAATAGTATTGAAATGAAAATTTATATAATTAAACGAACATTGGTTGCGCGGGCGGTGATAACAATTACTATAATCAAAGTTGCGATCTTGATATAAACACCTGACCCATTAAATACTTACATTTTTCTATATAAACTAATTATTATATTTTGTAGAAAATGTAATTCATCCAGTAGACCGGTTTCGTCCTTATTGGGATTTTTTCAACAATACCTTCGTTTAATACCTTCGCATGCCAATAACAACTGTGATGCAAAATGTTTTTACACATGTATCGATTGCATATTTGGCAGTTGGCTGGTAAAATTGTATTTCAAAATTGAAACATATATAGTATTAAATATTCTGGCAAACAAAACAGTTTTGAAGATTAAGAGCGGAAAAACACAGATCCTTCTCTTAGACTACTTCTGCCTACCTCGTTAATTTAAAGCTTGGTCTAAACATCTTAGTCCTTTACTACATCTGACTGAGAATTTAATTAGTTCAAAACTCGCAAACAAATGAGAGCAATTTAGAGTTTTATATATCAGTATGTCAATCTAAATAAGATTTTCGCTAAATTATTTTTTCATGCTTAAAATCTATTATAATCATTCATGCCGAAAAAAATCATGGTTCATAATTTGGAAAATTGGATATATTAAGAAGAAACTTTTGCAAATAATTGTGCCAAGTTTGCTTGCGTGCATATTAAAGCACCGGAAAGCAGACACATATTCCTTTTCAAATGTATACAATACTGTGTCCTTTTCCGATATTACTCATTATAACATAAATACAACTCGAAAACATTCTGAAATTAAAACACCGTTGATTTTATTGCTGTTATTTTCTTTTAAACCCACTTCTTCAAGCACACGCATAATATAACTCTTGCACTGACAGAATCCATTTTGTATTCAAGTCAACTTCATTACGTACAAAACAAGCACTGGTTCCCCTCGCCGACGGATAATAGAGCAAAACTATGCACATAATGTCACCCAAAAACTATACATAAATATTTTGAATAACGTATTTTTGTATCGAATCACTGTCTGACATCTTGCGCTTTTAATTATTTACGGACTTAAATGAAGGCGACTTTGAAAAACGCTACGGAAAAGGCTCGACATAATTCTCGTTTTGCACGATGCGCAAACTTTTCAATGTTATCTAGATAAATATAAGTATAAACAATATTCATAGTCAAAAATAACGTTAAATAATCTATCAAGAATAGATTACAATCAAGGAGCCAAATTACTACTTGTTGGACAAATTTCATCACAATGAACGCATTTTCAGTCCTTCAAAACGCAACCCAGTCAATTTGCCACTAGCTCATAGATCTATTCATAAATTACCAGAACCACAAGTTAGCTCACAATCTCTCTTAAATGCCATTGCATTGTCTTCTCAGTATATATTTTCGTTGTTTTTTTATTTTCTCGAAATATACTTGCCTAAAGTTCTATATTATTATAAATTATAGCCAGCAAGCTGTTTGACTTCAAGCAATCTAAGAGTGATCTTCAACATTGATTACCTTCGTGAATACGAAAGAATTCTAAAAATTTCGTCAATATTTTATAACCATGCGGTTTTACATCTTTTCCAGAATTTGGTCTTCATCAGAATACGACGTAAATTGACTAACGAGGATCGGACTGTCATACATATTTAAGAAGATAAAAATTATATATTTAGCTGTCGTCTCTAAAAGTCCCGCATAGATTTTACTTAAAAAGATTTATCACCTACATATTTTCCAAGTAGTCAATAGCATGAAATTTATTCAGCTTTCGTCACATGGACAATTAAATATCAATGATTGCGCAGAACTGACAAAAATTCCTTTAGTCAGGCAATCCCTATTGAGATAAACGACAGTACCATTTTTAGTTTAACCGGTTGCACAAAATAGCGAAACTATTTTCAGTCACACGTACTGATGAATGTATAAATTGTGCATCCGATGTCTCGTGTCAATTATAATATATGCGAGACAAATAGATGCGACAGGGGTTTTGATCTTTGATTCCCGATAGTAAGCTTGCAAACATGCTTTGATGATAAACGTCTATAATCGAAAAACGCCAGAAAGTGTGACAGACTTTAGTTTTAATCTTACTGACGAATCAACATTCGGAGCCGATATTACGCCCTTTACCTACTATATATTTGGGTGAGGAATACGGGAAAATTGGACGGTACACACAGTACCTAACTGTTAGCAAAGAACGTTGAGTAAAATATAATGGGGCTGGTGTTTATCTCAGGCTTGCAAACTTCATATAAAGAATTAAAATAGGTTTGCTTAGCAAAAGCAATATTTAGGTTTCAAAATATTCTATTATACATTGGGATTAAAATGCCAGCAGTGCGGTTTCTGTCTCAAATATTAGTTATTGTATATTGAAAATGATTAAACATAGTGTAAATTCATTTATTTGAATGCAGGAGATTTTCCTAAGCTCAGGTATGTAATTACATTTTGAAAGGTGATAATGCAGGCTCCAATTGATATACAAACATTCAAATTTGTTCTTTCACCTTAAGTTAAACGCCCACACTTCATTACATAGTCGCTCACTCAATCAATTAATGACTTGTTTACCTAGCCACTTTGCATGTAGTGTAAATGCTGACTTTTAAATCTACACATCTGTGCGGTAAATCAGAACTGTCAATTTTCCTTATTTTAATATTTCATAAATTAAGTCATTCTCTTGCTCTCTCATTCTCAATTGCTTTGCCTTTCCAACACTTTGCGCGATTTGTTGGCCCATAGGCTTTTCGAAATGTATTTATCTTTCGCTGAATGTTACCACAATTTTCAGCCAAGTATTAAGTTTGAACTTAAAAGAATGTAGATGTATTTCATTACTACGTTGGCCTTCCTGAATACGAAAGAATTCTAAATATTTCTCTAATATCTGAAAATCACAGTCTTTCCTTTTTGCGTAATTATATTTATTTGTAATAGGCGAGAAATAGGAAACGTTTGACTGTCAGTAAAATTTTTGACTAACGAATATGCCCAAGTCTACCCGAATGCATTTTGTGGCACAAAAATGCTTATTTTCACAAATTAAAAAATTCAATTTCTTACAGAAAAAAGTATAAAAGTAGCGACAAATGATCCGTGTTTGGGCAGCAGGGCAATGATACGATTTAACTATTTAAATCAAAATTGCACTCTTCATATAAGCACCAATCCCATTAAGTATACATTTTTCAGTATATAATAATCATCGTTTAGTGTAGAAGAGTAGGCCTGTTTTGTCCTTATTGGGAACTAATCATGTACTGCTCAGAAATTGCCATGGACAGGACTCGAACCTGGGCATGTTTGCTTCAGAATCTAGTGTTCTAAACGATGAGCCAACCTGCGGCACACTTCACATAATTTGCAGTTAGTTTGGTTAGCCTTTTCTTTAGGTGGAACTTCTATGGCATCCCTTTAGAACTGATGTTTCAAAATACCATCCACATTCTTCAACTATAGAACAGACACCACGCTATATGCGGAAGTGGCATTTAAATGATCATTAATATGATTTAACAAACATTGGTTGCGAGGGCGGTAATATCAATAACTTTTATTTAATGATTCTATCTATAAAAATATACCTGGCCCATTCTGTAAATTATATACTGGTTAATGTCTTTTTACTTATATACCATCCAATATTTTGTAGAGTGTGTCAAGTCTAATATATTAATCCATATATGGTATTGCCTGGTAAACAGTAATGAAAAAACAGCTAATTTTGTTGTTATTTGAAATTTAAGTTTATGTTGTGTAAAGGATTTGATTGGCATGTCTTAGCGTAAGAACGTTGGAGGCTACTTACGAAATGCTGAGTAGTTAAATAATTGGTTTTAGTGAGGCATGGTGGTCTGTCAGCGGTCATGGATTATATTTGAAAGTAGTCGGTCAATAAAACGAAGCAACTGTATACATTCAATACCGGCTTCAAACGTATAGTAATTCAATTGAAATTATTATCTGTTCTTAGTTTTCTCAGAACAAACTTTCGGTCAAAATATACCAGTGGCAAAATTGGCACTTTGGTTTTTGAAACTGTTAGGTCGCTTAATGATAGGCTTCAATAACAAGATCAGTAACAAAAGAATAAGATGTGAAATTCTAGCACAGATGCCGTAACCACAGTAACACTATACCTGACAAATTTTAGAATTTACTGATGATGGAATAAAGTTTTCATTTTTGCTTAGCACAATATTACAAACATCAAATTTCGGCAGGTGAGACTTCAGTAAGTAACACTATTGCAAATGAATTGCGGTAATTTTCAAAAATAACCTTCGCAATCAAATTCAATATGTGGATAGCAGACGATGTTAATTTTAAGTGTGGTAAGATATACCGTAAACAATTTATGTTTTTTTATAAATAAGAAATGAGAATAGTTGAGAAATTTCACGTAGAATAATTAGAAGAGGAAGTTAAGTCTTACTATCGAGTTACGGCATTGTGTAATTTGGAATACCGAGTCTCTAAAGGATACTAACACTATGTCTATTGTGTTAGTAACCGATAACTTCTGGTCACAACTGAACTAACTTGTTACTAAGTTCGCAATACCTAATATATACTGGCATATATATTAGTCCTCCGCAACAAACAGTATTTAACTGTAATATATTGAATTGAATGATGTCATGCTTACCGCGAAATGTGATAACTGATATCGATCAAGGCCAGAGTGTATGGATTTACTGGAGTAACAGGTGTTCAGAAATTGTTGTAATTCTCAATTTCGGTAAACTTTAGCATAAATTGATATCCATCATGTTGGTATCATGTACCGACTCGGCAAACCATAGTGTTAGTACCATGTACCTCATCGGTTCAAAAAAGTTGGTATCGGTTACTAACACAATAGCCATAGTGTTAGCATCCTTTACAGACTCGGTATATATATTATATAGTGTGAGTTAGCGTTGAAGTCGCATTGTCGTAGACTATATGATGTTAGCTTCACTATTGCAGGTTTACACATTCGTCTAGGAGATTGTACCGTCCTATTATCACACATTCTTGACCAAAATATATAGTGGTTAAAGGGCGTAATACCGGCTCCTACTGATGAGTCGCCAGTAAGCACGAAACGAATGTGCATGAGATTATACTTTCCGTTCATGCTGCCTTTGGTTTATCCTTCTGGTCACAACTGAACTAATATATTACTAGGTTCGTAACACCTAATACATACTTGCATATATATTAGTTCTCCGCAACAAACAGTATTTAACTGTTATATATTGAATTGAATGATGTCATGCTTACCGCGAAATGTGATAACTGATATCGATCAAGGCCAGGGTGTATGGATTTACTGGAGTAACAGGTGTTCAGAAATTGTTGTAATTCTCAATTTCGGTGAACTATAGCATAAATTAATATCCATCATGTTGGTACCATGTTCCGACTCAGAAACCATAGTGTTAGTACCATGTACCTTTTCGGTACAACATTGTTGGTATCGATTACTAACACAATGGCCATAGTGTTAGTATCCTTTACAGACTCGGTATATATGTTATATAGTGTGTTGTTAGCGTTGAAGTCGCATTGTTGAAGACTTTATATGATGTTAGCTTCACTATTGTAGGTTTACACATTCGTCTAGGAGATTGTATCCCACATTCCTCACCCAATTATATAGTGGTTGAAGGGCGTAATACCGGCTCCTACTGATGAATTGCCAGTAAGCACGAAACAAATGTGCATGAGATTATACTTTCTGTTCATGCTGTCTTTGGTTTATCCTTCTAGTCACAACTGAACTAATTTGTTACTAGGTTCGCAATACCTAATACATACTTGCATATATATTAGTTCTCCGCAACAAACAATATTTAACTGTTATAATAAAGAAATTACTTAAATTCTTCTATTAATCATGGCATAATACACGGTGGAGGAATCCACCGTGGTTATTTAATCAAGAGAAGCCCATTTGAAAAAGTATACATAAGTATTTTACTGTTACCGATGAGCTCTTTCTGAATCTTTGGACCGGAAAATAAGCTAATAATTTTCAGTCATAAACGTAATATGTTGAATCCTTCAAATATACATTTATAAATGCAAAGCTCTTAACGATAAGTTTCTGGAACGTGTTGACACATTCAAGGAAACAACACAACCTAGCGCTTCATAAGACTAACCGTTCAGATGTAATCGAATTTTAGAAGATATTTAACTGAACAAAAACTGTATATGCATATAATCAATGGAATTTTTTTGATAAATTGTATGTATACGTTTCAAGCGAAGAGCTTGTTACAGAACCTGTAAATTTATTCTACCGAATTGTAAGCATCAATTTAATTGACATTCTACTGTGTCGATTCCCATCTATTATTTGCACCAATCATAAAAAAAACATTCGGAATAATTATATAAGTTTTAACTTCAATTTATTTAATGTGGCAAACAGTTCAATATATTTCGATGTTGTCTATTGGATCCATTACCAAAGGTAAGCTCATAGCGCCGTTCTTGATGTCAGACAAATTAGAAATGGGCCATAATTGGATAGTGGGGTGTGCTAATACGAAAGAAACTCACTTATAAATTTCAAGTGAAAGCATTTTTATGAATTGAAATTGGTACCTTAAAATAAATCACATTTAGAAGACTGAGAATGCCAAACGCAGAATATTCCCTGCTAATGAGTAACCAATTAAATTAATAGAAACAAAAAAGATGAATTACATAATAAAATCAATTAACGGTTTTAATTACGTTAATAAAAAATGGAAACTTTTGAGAAATTTTATTTATACGTTTCAAGTGAAGAGATTGTAACAGAACTTGTATATTTTTTCTACCAAATTGTAAGCATCAATTTAATGAAGTTTTTCGCTGTCGATTCCGATTTATTATTTGCACAATCATAAACAACATGCGGAATAATTAGTAGTTTTAACTTTATTTTAATCAATGTGGCAAACAGTTCAATATATTTTTCTAATTCTTCAACATAAAATAATATATTTCGAGGTTGTCTAATGGATCCATTGTCAAAGGTAAGTTCATTGCGCCATTTTTTATGTCAGATAAATTAAAAATGGGCCATAATTGGATAGTGTGACATTTTAATACGAAGGAAATTGAGTTATAGATTTCAAGTGAAATCATTTGTATCAATCGAAATTGGTACCTTAAAATAAATCACATTTAGAAGATTGACAATCTCAGATGCAGAATATTCCCCGATAATGGGTAACCAATTAAATTAATAGAAACAAAACAGACAAATGATTAATAGATAAATAATAATAATTAAATCAAATAATGGTTTTAATTACGTTAACTCAGATGTAAATGGAGGAATCCAGAATCATGGGGAATACTGGATTCTACACCAATCAGGAAAATAAAATAGGTAGCACCAAAATGCAATATACAAAACATTTCAAAACAAATCCTTACTCTGAGCATGAATTTCTCGACCAAAAGGAGAAAATTAAGCAGTTAAAAACAGATGGATTGCATAAAATTTTATGTAAGGACTGTAACTCCATGCATATGGTTGGAACCAAGGGCCTAATAACGAAAGGCGAGGAGAATATAGAACAGAACGTAAATATTGACAAAATAGTGTAAAGACTATATACTCGGACGGTCAGAAACGCATATCATTAAATAGTCGTAAAAGATCAAAATGATTGATTACAGAATCTTTTGAAATTTAGGCAAGACATAGCATAATGCATGAAACAGCTATAGAAAATTCATAAGGTTCGATTTAGAACATCGCGCAAAATAATGGTGCGACGCAAAGATTACACAAATCAGAAACGATAACAACAAGTAAGAACGTAAGATTAAGATAAACGGACAGGTGTGACACTTATTATTATTTTAATCAAGGTTGCGGTGTTGATATAAACACCTTACCCATTAATTACTTACATATGTCAGTATAAACTAAGAATAATGTGGTGTAGAAAAGGCAATTCATCCAGTAGACCGGTTTCGTCCTTATTGGGAGCTCATCATGTACTGGCCAGAATTTGCCGCGGACAGGACTCGAACCTGGGCACGTCTGCTTCGGAATCCGGTGCTCTAATCACTGAGCCATCCTGTCGTACACTACACTACACACAATTTTCAGTTATATACTAACTAATGTAACTTGGTTAGTCTATTTTTCCTTTAGGTGGAGCTCATATGACATCCATTTAGACCCAAAGTTCCAATTAACACTTTTTAACGAACCTTAACATTAAATATCGCTGTTTGTTTACAATAATACTTTGATAAATATTTTAAAAAGTAATATACAAAATTTAATGTTCTTACTTTAATATATTTATATAAAGGTTGAGAGCTTAAAACAAAAACCCACCAAATAAAATAGCAATTCATCCATTAGGCTGGCTTCGTCTTTATCGGGAATTCTTTAGGTACTGTCCAGAAATTGTGTAGTTTTCAGTTGTTTTAAATTCTAATTTTAACTAAGCCCATTGTAGTACTAAATCGTGAATATTTACCTGGACATAATTTTCCCTGGTGTATTTGTGTGTTTTCGAACTTCAGATAAACGCCATTCAGTTGCATTTACCTTGCCGCATAACGCTGAAAAACAACGGTCAGTCACGTACTGACGCGTCTCGACCTACTATGATCATCATCAGAGCACAATGACAAACGGACTAACGAGGATCAAAGCGAAACGCATTTATAAGTAAGGCTAAATAAGATAAACGGCTCTCATTACTTTCAACAACCGTATACAGTGAACTTCACTGGAAATGTAGGATACACAATTTCTGTGCAGACACGAACATGAAAAATTTTCACCCCTTATTAAACAAGCCTAAGTTATATAATTAAAAATCTTTGGCTTTGCAGACGTTTGTAAAACTCTAAAAAATCGAGCGAGCTTGTGATAAGAACCAATCCAACAATATTCCACAGGTCGTAAAACATACCTTAACTGCCCTTGGTCACATGAGGTGACATGATTCGACCTGCTTTTGTCATCATCAAAACCAGAAGAAAAATAACTAACATCGATCAAACGAAAATGCACATAAAAGGAAAGTAAAATTAGATATACGAATAAATTTCCATTAGCCAATTATTCAGAAATCTTCGCTGGATAAGCTGACTGCAATAATTCCAAGCGGTCCAAAACATTATCATTTAGCAGCTTTGAGCATACATGCTTAAGTAATACATTTAAACAATCATTGATTACACGAACGGCAACAACAATTCTGTGAAACATGTATGCAAGCTCGTGATAAACACCAATCCCGTTGCACCAAAACAGTCACAGATCATGGCCAGACTGCGGTCAATTACACGTGCTGGCGCAACAGAGCACGGCCGCAGACGAGGATCAAACCCATATATATCAAAATTAGAAAAGAGGCTCTGACCTCCTTTAGTCTGGCAAGTGTGCTTGATTAAAAATATGAGCCGTGCAATTTCTATGTAGTCACGAAACTGTGCGATCATGTACACTTTATGCAAGACTACTGTAGCTGTTAGATCTAGTATCTATTTTGCTTTCGTTAATTACGAATTTTGGGTTGGGCCACGTCAGTCCGTATAGCACCGTGCTCTGATTTAGACCACACAATATCAAAACATGTCACAATGCGTGATTGACGATAGATTTGATTCGTTGCTCGACTAGTTTGATGCAGTAGCATTCTTGACTAACACAAACTCACAAATACCATTCTAATAACTGTTTTTATAACGCGCTTAAGGAATAATTGTTTAATTGTCAAATTCCTACGTTTTACAAGTATATTTTTTTTAATTTTGCCTTCTATATTTTATACACCGACATACAATATTGCAATACTAATGTAAGTACTACAAATGAACGCGATAACAGCTTCCTTGTGTATCTCCAGTTCGAATGCAAATGTATTATGAATTTAATGGCATTTCGTTGTATTCCAATATATACGCATTAGTTAATACTTTTTTTCAAAATAGAAAATAAGCCTTATTTTAATCAAATTTATGTACTACATTAAGTTATTAATTCAATGCTTCATTTAATATTTCTTACAAATTTGTATAACTTTACTGCGTTACGGACATCATTTATCATTTCCTAATCAATGAAAACGTTTTGATCATAATTTTATGATAATTTAAAAAATAAATCTAACTAATCTAATTAAAGAAAAAACTTCTATTAATTTTGTTCTCTCGTGTTATCTATACCTTTCGGTCTTTCTTACTGATCCAATTTAGAAAAGATCATTTATTACAAAAAATTAAATACAAAATTGTAACAGAGCTTTTTGTGAAATCAGTTGTGTATTTCTAACGTCATCTAGATAGTTCAGGTAGAGTAAACCAATTATATCAGCCACTGGTTAATAATTTAATTTCACAAATCAGTTGCTGCTTCAGATTTCATGATTGGTAAACTCTAATTCTGTAAAACAAATCGACATACCCAAAACTGTAACCTAAATAAAATAACATTTCATAAGCTAGCAAAAAACACGCGTTCATCGCCAGACATCGTAAAAGGCAAACATTTAAAATGCAAGTATATTTAAATATAACTATGAAAACGGATTTTATTTATAGCACTGCGCAAATTTCGGACGAGCCTAAATCAAAAAAGCTAATATAAAATTTCTCTGCACTAGACTACTCTTTCTAATACATTCCCACATGTTATTTTCATTTACTGTCTATTTTTTCGTATTGTCAAGGCGTAATGTAACCGAGTACTCGATATTGCGATACACTGTGTCCAGCTATGAACAAGACATTCTATCATTTCTGCTATTCATGCCATAAATCGTAATCGCCACATTAGCCGGGTCAATCTAAATGTTTCAGTGAATTTCAAAGACAATCTACAGGCCAATATATTTTGTATTTTCCATTAGGAGAAACAAATCGATGATCGGCTGAAGTAGACTGGTCAGTAGCCGACGCTCCATTTATTATTGATTGCTAGTCCCCACAATACGGTTGCCTTTACAACACTGAGCACATTCAATGGTTTAGAATATGACCGGGAAATGGCTACTAATTGAAATTATCTAGTTTTTCTGCAGCCTGTAAAACATTTAACGTAATTTTGTCCGGAAAAACTGAGCTCGTGTTTAAAGACCATGCAAGAGACAGATTCAAATATTTTTCCTGCCCACTAGAAACAGGTTAATATTGAAGAAAATTACGTATTTTATTGTTCAAAATGTAAGTTTTATAATGCAAAGCGTTCAACTATAAGCGCATTTCGATATTCATGTGAAGTTGACAATTTCTGTATATAGTAAATTATTTAGTTAACCAAAATTAAAAATAAATTAATATTACAATTTATGCGTTAGAGTTTTGCACGCAACTAGCACGATGCATGATTTAAAATACTTAATTTATTACTAGGCCAGGATTTCTGGCAAATAAAAATGAAAATAGTAAATATTTTGAAAGTATTTGGCGCTGAAACAAGAAATAATGCGTTATAGCTGATCAAATGTGATCGTTTCAACGTGAAGAAATTCCAGAAGGTTACTGTAAAAACGTTTTGTCTGCCCATTCCAATGATTTATTAAAAAATATTCGTTTAAAAGGTATTACAATTTATGGATAACTAAAATAAAGATTTTCCAAAATGTTTCATAGTTCAGGGTACGAAGACAGAAAAGCAATGATTTGGAAAGTCTGTGGAAGTTTTGAAGCAAAGGAGCTTCTGGATTATGAATCGGGACTTTAATATCATGAAAATGCAGGATTAATTTCTGTCTTAAAAACGAAACTAAACGTGGTAACATAAATTTTGATTTTTATATGAGAAGAGAGGAAAGCTGTATGACTGTTAACAAACATTTTTTTATGTAAACAGATATATAATACATCTTACATAATTTGAACCCCAATTAAACCACATATCAAGCTCATATATGCCCTTATAGTAAGGGACGTCTGTCGACCAATTTACTTCATGCTTCGATTATCGTATTTATAAAACATGAGCAGCTTTATCGTTTAAAAGCCACATTGCGGCATCTTTTTAATACCGATGATGTAAATAAATGGAAAAACCAAGTGATGGAAATTATAATTGCATAATCCACTAAATAAAAAGCACCTCATTTGTTGATTGATTCCAGATAAGAGGAAATCACTTGGCGTTCTAAAGAAAGACGAGTACAATTGTTTAAATGGTTTAATCTCCATCTTGCTGTTTTGTCATGCACGGCTGTGTGGCACCGAGAAATTAATAAGTTTCCACTCCAGATCCATTCAGCCCGCAGCTGAGGGATAATCATAAACTTATGAATAGTTGCAATATTTTTTTTCAATAAACAGACAGATGGCTCTCACTAGGAATCAGGAATGAGGAATAATAAATTTATCCAGTAAAAACAAGATGCATAAAACCCTACATGAGTTCAAATGACGCTGCCAGCGTTCATCTTCCGAACGCAAAAGCTTCTCGTTAATGGAAGTAGCATACGCAACAAAGGAAAAATTAATAAAAGATTAAACAATCAATGATTGCGCGGGTGGTGGT
>JAQBSW010005914.1:0-53128 GCA_029291075.1 Eudiplozoon nipponicum
TGAAAGATTAAAGAGAGAAAGAGAGAGATAGTATGGACAACTAACGTTTTTCAAAAAACTAATCGTAAGCACAATCGGTAGAAAAATCATTGGGCCCAATATTTAATGAAGCATTTTCTACGGTCAGAAAACGGGAGGCTGCGGAATCTGAATTAAGTGGAAACCTAAGTAAAAAGCCTCGATTACAGAGAACTGATTGTGAATGAACTGTACCAATATCAATTCCTATATACTTATCTTTCTCAATAATAATGTTCCAGAAGAGGGTATACAGATTTAGCAAGGGTTAGTAGATAGGACATTAGATAAGAGACTGTTGCTTATATTTTATATATTTATGTAAGGTAGGAATATATTAATAAATGAATAATACGTTAGCCCTAGAGAAGATATCCATTATTAACAGCTATAATGTATCCATTTAAGAGAAATTCAAAATGTGATAGATAGACGGATATATAGGTAGGCCTATCGGTAGATAAATAGGTTTATTATATATATATATATATATAAACGGACATTAATCATTTTATACATTACCATTAAAATTAAATATTTATTTAAGATGGTTAAAAAAAATAATAAAAAAAATAAATATATATACATATATACACATATATATAATTATATATACAAGACATTTAACTCACACTGTTGCTTATATTTATATATATGTTTTTATACATATTTATATGTATTTTATATATTTATATAAGGTGTGAATAAATAAATATACAATTTGATTAATTTTATATATATATAGGATTAGGGATGTTGGTCTCATACTGTTGCTTATATTCATATACATGTTTTTATACATATTGACATGTATTTTATATATTGATATAAGGTGTGACTAACGTAATAAATATATAATAAGAATAGAAAATATTCATGTTTAACAATTAACAATGGTCCTTCTTCTAAATATATATATATATAAAGGTGTTACGATATTATATTTAGATATATATGTATATAGATATAATGAATTATTTTAGTCATATGAGCAAATAATCTTTTGCAATTATTTCTGAGTTGATTAACTTCACATTGTGCTTACGATTAGTTTTTTGAAAAACGTTAGTTGTCCATACTATCTCTCTCTTTCTCTCTTTGATCTTTCACCTAAGCGTCGCTATGACATTCACTCTCCATCCATCTACGAAACTTGCTGCTCCATATTTGAACTAATTTGTTGCTATGTGCGCAATACCTCACACACCATTGTATACATTAGAGTTCCTGGCTTTAAATAAAATACAGTATATGATAGTCAAGGCATTTTTTTAAATTTTGATTACCGTGACATAGTAGCAATACAGTTATAACAAATAACAAAAGGTTCGATACTGTCTCTCTCCCTTACAATATTCTGCATACGAGATGAGATTACGTATACCGGGAATTTGAGATAGTTGAGGTAATGATTGGTCTGCTAATTATAAATAGTTATATATTGAGTTTAGTTACTGAGACAAATTCTATGATTAAAAATAGTGTTGAGTCATTTATATATAAATAGAATGGTTTTGGAACGAGGTTACCACATTTGCTTAAATCTGCTATTGTGATCAGTGTTGTGTTGCCTGAGGATGGTGCTGGAAAGTAGGCACCGAAACGTCGCCAGTAAACAAAGGTGTGATAGAACCGCATTTTCAGTTGAAAAAAGAAGAATTCAACCCGATCAAAGACAAAACAAAATCGGAAAGTGTGATATTTTTTTACTGCGGCTGACTCCTTTTTGAGGATAAGCCGGCTCCACATTTCATGGAGTTTGTTGGGAATTTGGTACAAGTGGTGTCCCCTCACCACTCGGCTTTTTGATCGAGGACGCACCTCTAGCTCCTTGCACATCCAAGCCAGTCTGCAAGGCAGCAGTAAGTTGCATGGTAGCCGTTGCTTGGCTGTTGAGGAGCTCTATCTCGCCATTCGGCAGTACGGGGTACTGTCCAGGAGTCTATGTAATCCTGTGGCTGTTGAACCCTATTGTGGCGGGGAACACACGCCGAGTCATGGTGCCGTCGTCGGGCTCATGTCGTATTTTTTAGGAGATCCGATTGCCGGTCGGAAATCCACCACGCCCTGGGAAAAATCGGAAAGTGTGATGAATCAGATCTTTGTGTAACTGCCCGTGTACAACTATTACCCGCGTACGCAAAACGCGGCATTGAACCAATAAACTTGTACACACCGCAACAAAATTTCAAAAAGTATTTAAGCGTTCACTATTTTTTGAAATTTGATTGCGGAGTGCCAGCTTCATATTTTCCAATGCCGCGTTTTGCGTACGCGGGTAGTAGCTTTGCACGGACAGTTTCACAAAGATCCGATTGATCACAATTTCCAATTTCGTTTTGTCTTCGATCGACCGGAGTTTGTATTCGTCCAATGGAAATGCGGTTCTATCATATCTTTGTTTACTGCTTAAATCTGCTATTGTGAGTTTTGTGCTGTGGATATAAGTAGACAAATTGGCCTGAAGATGGAAAGGGTATTTCCGTTCCGAAACGTCGCCAGTAAAAAAAGAATGGATAGAACCACATTTCCATTGGGACGAATACAGACTCAGCCCGATCGAAGACAAAACAAAATTGGAAATTGTGATCAATCGGATCTTTGTGAAACTATCCATGCAAAGCTACTACCCACGTACGCAAAACGCGGCACTGTAAAAAAATCGTTTACTATTTTAGATCGCAATCGCGAAAGTGTTCCGATATTATATCAATGATTTTCCTCTATAAATTATAGTCTACGAAAATTATAGTATAAACACTACGTTATAATATGGCCCGTAGCCATAGAAATTCCGGCTTGACGACCGGCGGGCTCAAGCTAGTCGACCCGGGATTGGTAACATGAACCTTGCCGGGCCATAAAGGGACAGCCATCATCCCGTTTCATGTGAAGCCTCGAGTTTGGTCTAACTGCACTGTAACGTTTTGTTAAATGTGTAGTGACGGAATGAGAGCAAGCGTTCCAGACGTGAGGGGCAAGTTTCGGCTGCTGAAGGAAACTCTGGCCACTGGCATCTGGGCAGATAGTGCTCATCAGCTTTGGTTGGCAGACTATCTAGGAGAAGGAAAACTCAGAATAAAAACCATCACTAGGAATGGGCGACCTAGTGTTCTTTTACAGTCCACATATAACCATGACAAGTACAACTTACAATAATTACATACTGCATCGGCCGTCGCGCAGTATAAAAAGGGTCGCCTTATCTGCTGAGCCGTGCAGGGTGGATAAGCGAAAACAGGCTACTGCAGGCAACTCCAACTCTACGATTCTGCGTCCTTTCCTTCCCCTTCCTCTTCTCAATCTTACAATAACACTCTTTTAGATACTATAAATATGGTTGGTTTAGATCATAACACTGAGCCCAATACTAGGTTGCCAAATATCGAAAATGGTTCTTAGTAGACGATCATTCATTAAACCTAAGTTAGGTTTTAACGTAGGCGCATTTAATGTGCGCACATTAAAACAACTTGGACAGCAAGAATCTCTTGCTCGTACGTTGGATAAATTAGAAATCGACATATGTTGCGTATCTGAAACCAGAATACAGGATCCTACGTGTATTACAGAACTAGTTGCACCATCCCTATCTACGCGTTATTGGCTTCGAACATCTGGTTCCACAGAGTCCTCTCAAGCCGGTAAATGGGGCGTTGGTATTGCCCTTAGCGCGCGAGCTGAAGCTTGCTTAATTGAATGAATCCCTTTAAATAGTCGATTGTGTGCGGCACGTTTAAATACATCTACTAAAATCAAAGCAAAAAACCGTTATCATCGTTGCCTCTTCGTTGTATCTGCATATGCTCCTACGGATTGCAGCACAGAAGAAAGCAAGGACGTTTTTACTCCGAATTAAGCTCCTTACTAAGTAAAGCACGAAGTTCGGATATAGTCCTGGTTATGGGTGACATGAATGCTCAAAATGGTCGCTTAAGCAACACAGAATTTCATTCAGGTGGAAGATACACTCTAAGCTGGACTCGCAATGATAATGGTGAACGGCTTTTGGATAGCTGCGCTGAACATAGACTATATTTAAGTAGTACAAATTTCAGACGTAGTGTTAAACGAAGTGCTACATGGCGTCCTCCAGCACCCGGACAACGGTGGACTCAAATAGATCATGTAGCAATTAGTTATAGATGGCGTGGTTGCATCCAGGATTGTCGCTCTTTTTGGAACACTTATGTCGACTCGGACCATGCACTTATCCGTTGTAGATTTGCTCTAAAATTTTCCGGGAAAAGAATTAACCCCAAATTGATGTAGGCAAACTCGAACAACCGTCCATCCGACAAAACTATGAAAATATTCTTAAGGCTAATCTAACTGGTCTGAATAGCGAAAATCCGAATATACTTTGGTCCAAGATAAGTTCCACTATGCACAATGCAGGTACTACTGTATGTGGCATAGCAGGCCCCCGTAGAAATAATCACTGGCTCTCTGTAAAATCTATGGAGATACTCGAAATAAGGCGCCAAATTCCACCTGGCTCGACTCATAATAATACCCGTCGCAATATAAGACGCCAACTTAAGCGCAGTCTAAAAGGCGATCTCGAAAACTTTTGGAGCAGAAAGGCTGAAGAAATGGAAGTAGCTTTCGCGTCAGGTAACAGTCGCTGTTTGTTCCAACTTATACGCACAACAGGTCCGAGAAAGTTAAAAGTTAGCGAAACTATAAATGATAGTAACAAGGAATTAATAACCGATAAAATAATTCGTCTTGACAGGTGGGCTGAACACTTTAGAGATCAATTTTCTTGGCCACCCGCGTCAGTTCCGCTTCCCGAAAGCATGTCTGCATCAACAGTGTGGAATGTTAGTCCCGAAGAACCATCCGAGTTATAAGTACGCGATGCAATCCTATCTCTTAAGCGCCGCAAAGCCGCCGGCCCCGATGATCTGCTTCCGGGATTGTTTAAGGATGGTGGCGATATAATTTCAGGAGCGTTGACCAAACTTTTTCATACTATATGGAATGAGGAAACCGTACTACTTGACTGGAATGAGTCGACCATCATTCCCATCTTCAAAAAAGGCAATCGTAATTCGTGCGATAACCATCGTGGTATAAGTTTGACTCCGGTCGTATCAAGGTTATTTGCTTCGATTATCCTACGTCGTCTTAGCGCTTCACGTGATTCACAAACAAGAGAAGAACAGGCCGGATTCCGCGCAGGACGAGGTTGTATAGATAATATTTTTACGTTAAGGCAAGTTCTCGAACAGAGAAATTTATATCACCGTCCCACAATAGTCGTCTTTCTAGACTTCAAGGGTGCATTTGATTCGGTGGATCGCAATGTTTTATTCCATATGCAGTCAAAAGCGTTGTCCCCACAAAATTTGTTAATATTATACGAGCTCTCTACACAAATACTTCTGGTCGCGTTAAGGCTTACAACGAATTAACGCATATCTTTACAACCAGCAGTGGTGTTCGTCAAGGTTGTCCACTTTCCCCATTTTTGTTTAATTTTGTAATCGATGCTATTATGAACAACACTCTCACACACATTCAGGAAGCTGGAGTTGAAGTTCTCCCGGGAGATAAACTAGTCGATCTTGACTATGCGGACGATATCGTACTATTATTCGACAATCAGTATGCTGCCCAGACCACCTTGAATACATTAGCTAACGTTATTCAGTCTTTCGTTATGAAATTCGCACCCTCTAAATTTAAGATACTTCTAAAGGATCACCCACCATACACTCAAACTCAAAGACTGCAGAGTGAAGATATGGACACAGTTGACAGGTTTACATATCTTGGCTGCTCTATTAATATATCTGCCGATGTGAGTATGAGAGTAGCTTTCTCGAACCTTCGTTATTTATGGAAAAACGCGAGTATTTCCATCAGCCTTAAAGGTCATATTTACAATGCAGTGTACGCGCAGTTTTATTACACGCTAGTGAGACTTAGACTCTTAGACTTGATGATTTTAGACGCTTACAGGAATTTGACCAGCGTTGCTTGAAAAGCATAGCACATGTAGGTTACCAACAACAAATAACCAACGCGGGCATTCGTAGAGGTATTTTACTTTACTGCGGCTGACTCCTTTTGGAGTTTCTTGGGAATTTGGTACAAGTGGTGTCCCCTCACCACTCGGATCGGTCAACAAGTGCTCCTCGTTATAAACACAAATAAGGCTTCATCTAATATGTTCGCTCGGTCACGTTTTGCGAATGCCTCCAATTCAATTGCCCAGTAGAGCATTATTCTCTCACCCAGTGCCAGGTTGGTTTAAGAAACAAGGTTGGCCGGTTTTAACATGGCAGAAGCAGTTAAAGTCAACTAATCAAAATTTGGTAGTATGGGGCTCATTCGTCTGTCACGACGTGGTCCGCTTGGGCATTATAGTTCTTGGTCTAAAACCTTGTGCGACATGGTATCGAATCACGCTCAGTGGCGATCTCGTTGCAGATTTCTAGTAGAATCAACTTCGTAAGTTTCTTTTCTTATTAGGACAAAGTTAACTGCGAGGTTTGGCATGATACCATGAAAACTGCAATGAAGCTGTATTGCTTATGTTACTATGCCTTAATGTCGCCTTGCCCGAATGCTAAATTGGCCATAATGGTGTTGTGGAGAGGTTTAGTTTGCCTCATTTCTATGAGTTATCCTGATAAATTTACTCATAATAGCAAGATTTTCCTTCTCTCTCTACCCCTCTCCCTCTCTCGTAAATCTCAATAATAATTTATCTAAATTCACTTTTTTTTCTTCACTCCTTATGGTTATATGGCAGTGAAACATTAGTCACTTGACTTTCGTGTGGCTGTAAATGATGGCCATAATAATGATAAGATGAGAACACAATAGACAAAAGATATTTCTCTTAAATATATTTGTGACCGTAAAGTTTACAAGCATTAACGGTATGCAAAACAAGACACACGCGATTATAACTCACCTGCAGCTAAGGGAACACACGGTTTTCCGCCGCGTACAGGAGCATTGCTTACCGACCGAGCTGAAGAAGCCTCTCGACCCTGGAGTGCACCCGAACGAGGTCCACGTCTGGCAGCTGGATCATTAGCTCGCATGTTTGATGAATTTGCTGCGACTCCAGGCCCAGCCGGAAACCTATTATTGCCTCCATAAGCACCTCCAATTGATCTAGTACACGGCAATGGAGTGGGAGGTGGCCAGACATCGGGATCACGACCTGGAACGTTTGAGTTGTTACTACTGTGCAATAAGCCATCAGCTCCACCAGCTACGTCCTCATAGAAACCTCCGAAACCAGTTGCACCTGCTAATCCAAGATTGTCAATGAAAGGAGCACCAGAAGATGGTATTTCAGAAGGATTTGCTCCTTTAAAGCCCGCAAGGGTTTGTATAATTTTCTTGACCGTCTCAAGCTCAAACTGCAGGATTTTATAGATCTTTAACAGTGACCGTAATAATCAAGAATAGACGAAGACAAGAGTTCAAAATTCAAATAATTAATAATTTATGGCAACTTGCACAAAATAATACCGGCACTAATCCACAAATGCGTCAAATTGCTCCACGTCCAACTTTATTTTTTGAATGTGTGATGAGACAAGGGTGCCCGTGGGGCACGTCGCAAAGAAAGAAGTTCCAAAACTCAAATGCACATGTAATGAAGTACTTCCCGCAGTCTTGATGATAATGGATATTACAAAACTGTGTGCATCCTCCTTGTCTACAAGAAAGTGTCTTCGAAACTCCAGTACCAAAGAAGTGTCTCAAGCCGCAAGATAAGAGTTCGTGTCGATCTGGGTTCACGAACCCAAGCTTCTCGAATTGAATGGAGCCTAGCTGACATCCGACGTGATGCGATACGCTTAAAGACGTTCATGTCAAAAACAGTAATCAATATTGCTTTCTCAATTTAACTGGGTACAGTCTTAATAAATGCATCACTGATGGGATTAAGGACAAGTTTATTCCGATTTAGGACCTCTAATAGGAAAGATTAGAATTTCTTATAGTATTTGTTACATGTAGCATGAAAGCTCAAGTTGGGCCTTAAGTGAACAAAAATTATACTCGATCCAAACGACCCCTTCTCTCCCTTTCTCTCCCGCTCTTTCCAGAGGACCAGTTCAAAAGGTAATTATTCAAGCAAATATATCCATTGATTTTAATAGCCTTTCCTGTGCTAAACCTAAAACACCGCTTACGCTACGTTAGATTTTTACATAACAGAGACAAAAAATGAAATCTCTCTCTCGCGCCTTGAAAATATGCAAAGTTATAATATAATTAATCTAAATCCTATGTAAAATAAATAAATTAACCGACTTGTAAAGAAAATACTTCGATTCAAAACCTTTAGCAAGACGCATCTATATGTGCATCAAGAAATTGACAAATATTTAAAATATTATTAAATGACGACATTGACGATTATTAATTGCTGTTAAACACAACATAATTCTCAATTGGAGTATTTTAAGCTAAAACATTGTGCCAAAATACAACATTAGCATGTTTTTATCGTTAGGTAATATATAAATTAAGGTTCAACTTTTGCATGCATTTGTCATTTTCATTAATAAACAAATTGTGTACTAAGCCAAATTTTTTTAAAGCAGGTATAAGCAATACAGGGTAGCTCAGTGGGTAGAGTTACAGACTCCTATGCAGATGTGCCCTGGTTTGAGCCGCGTCTGTGGCAAATTCTGGACAGTACTAGAAGTTTCCAATAAGGACAAAACTGATGAACTGCCTTTTATTCATCATACGATGCTTAGATTATATTAACAAATGCATATATAATAGGATTGATCATTAGATCAGCTTCAATCTTGATATAAATTATTGTTATCATCGACCTCGCAATTTATGATCGTTACATTATATAAAAAACAGTTAAAAAGATTGTTTATTCATAAAAATTAATTGCAATATCTGGTCTTTTAAATAATAAATGTTGAAAATTAAGGGTGATTAAGGTTACTTAAATTCATATAACATACACCAACGAAAATGAAACAGGAAACGAACAGTCTGCAAAACGTATGTATTAGGTGTTGCGAACCTAGTAACAAATTAGTTCAGTTGTGACCAGAAGAATAACCCTAAGGCAGCATGAACGGAAAGTATAATCTCATGCACATTCGTTTCATGCTTACTGGCGACTCATCAGTAGGAGCCGGTATAACGCTCTTTAACCACTATATATTTGGTCAAAGAATGTGGAATAATAGGACAGTACAATCTCCTAGACGAATGTGTAAACCTTTAATGGTGAAACTAACATAATCTAAAGTCAACGACAATGCGACTTCAATGCTAACTCACACTATATAATATATATACCGAGTCTGTAAAGGATACTAGCACTATGGCTATTGTGTTAGTAACCGATACCAACATTTTTGAACTCGAAGAGGTACCTGGATACTAACACTATGGTTTCCGAGTCGGTACATGATACCAACCTGATGGATATCAATTTATGCTATAAGTTCACCCAAATTGAGATTTACAACAACGCCCGAACACCTGTTACTCCAGTTAAACCATACACTCTGACCTTCATCGATATCAGTTATCACATTTCGCGGTAAGCATGACATCATTCAATTCAATATATTTCAGTTAAATACTGTTTGTTCCGAAGAACTAATATATATGCAAGTATATATATATATATATATATATATATATATATATATATATATATATATATATATAAGTTCTTGCAACAAACAGTATTTAACTATATTCTGAGAACGTGTTTATTTGAACAGGCACAAATAACTCACAACCTTTGTCAAAAAGTGTATAACTTTTTTTGGTAAGCGCCTACTTAGTGCGCTGATCTGCTATGGAAATTTGTATAAATTAGCAATGTTTGACTGCTTATTTGAAAGGATATTAACATTTATTAAACAATTTAAGCAATAATTAAATGCACGGATAATGATTTAAATTTATTTTAAAAAACATGCGAGCTTCGCATAAGCACAGATCCAATTATATATATCTGCCAGCCTAACCTACATGTTATATAGAGTAGCAAATGCAATTTATACAGTAGACTAGCTTCGTCCTTATTGGGACCTCAAGTGCTGTCTATAGTTTTTGCCGTGAACAGAGACCGAACATTGGCACGTTTGCTTCAGAGTCTGTGGCTCTAACCTCTGCGCCACTATCGCACACTAAGGAACTTTTCAGTTAAATACTAACTGATTTTTTTGGTTAGCCTTTATTTTGAGTGGAGCCTATGTGACGCCTTGGTAGACATAAATTCCATCTAGCCAACACCAATCTGTCATTATAGAGCACTACCTGGGAAAGAGATGTTCAATTGTAGATCTACATAATTAAACAATCACTGGTTGCGCGGGTAATGATACTAATTATTTAAATCAAATTTTCGTGCTAGATATAAAAACGAATCCTATAGTATATACCTTTGTTAGAAGCAATTAAGCATTTCAAATGTAGCAAAGGCAATTCTTCTAGTGGAGCTATTTCATCCTTGTGTATTAGACTTTCGAGAAGTTACTGCTCTTTTACTCTCCAGGTAAATATTTCAGATGGTGAAGTCCTTTTAAATGGTATATTTATATAGAAATTATTTTTCAGCTTTGTACGGCTTCATTGTAACTTTAATGTAGTTAATGCTCAATGCTTACTTCAACAAAGACTTCAGAATGCTGATTTTTTAAATAAGACACATGTTCAGTTTTTTGACAAAAAGGAAACAAAAGAGCGTTACGTAGTAAGCAAGCAGTTAGTTTAAGTATCACTAATCCACAGTCCACATATAACCATGAACGACTTATGGTTATATGGCAGTGAAACATTAGTCACTTTTGGCTTTTGTATAGCTCTGCATGATGATGATATATAGATCGTTTATCGGTTTTGCACGGTTTCATTGCATCTTTGATGTTGTTAATGCTCCATGCTTGTTTTAACAAACGTTTCGTGACACTGATTTTCCAAATAAGGCAAATATTCAGTTTTTAGATAAGGAAGAAACGAAAAAGAGTTATGTGGTGCGGAAGCCATTAATTGAAACATGAATAATCCGCAGCTAAACAAACAAGTTTGCACATAAATTTAAAAGAAACTAGAGAAATATTTTCACACACTCGCATGTGTTTTACGTAAGTTACCTGTTTGGTGTCCACTGTTGCAGGGTGTATGAATTAAATCCAACTTCATCCGCCTCAATCTTCAAAATGTATTGCTTAAAGTACAACATATTGCAATCGAAGTTTTATGGCAAGAATGACGTTTAAACTATTTTATTGATAAGCACCTTGGAAGAAATTATGCCTTAGTACACGTTATATATAAATTCAAATCACAAATTCCAACAAAAGTTTAAAAATGAAATTATTTATTAAATAAGATATGACGCGACCTCTTTGTTTAGAAATGCTCCCATTGATAATTATGCTGATATAACATTTTTGAAAGTAGGCCAAAACATTTTAACATTTACGATCCTAAATCAAACTCAACGCAGTATTATTTTGTTACTCATAAGAAATGTTTTCATTTGTTTAAATGCAGATATTAATAAACAATACAGTTTTTACAAGGTCTACATCATAACAAATTACTCAAGAATGACGTCAGTTAGTGCCACCAACATATATGTTATGATGATTTTTTTTGTGTTCTTAACGCATGTCGAACTCACGAATACATCTTCGAAGATTCAACAAAGCTAATCAACTCGACCGGTACGATATTTGCATTATGGCAGTGTTGTTATTTCAACATAAGATGACAATGGTTCGTGGTATTTTGTCAAGAGTTAGCAAACTGAATATTTAGCAGTTAAGGTTGGCAAATAAAATGAGAATGAAAACGATATAATTTAAAAAGGCTATCCCGAGCCATTGAATGAATAAATTGTTAAAAAGAGAGAAGAAAAATAAGAAATAAGTGCAGAATCATAAAATGAGGCAATCTATCTCTTCATTTAAAATAGGCAATTACATATAAATACCTGGTCCCATATTTGGCGACGAGCAGCATCATTTATTGATGACGAATATTTCTTAATTTGCGCAAGACCACCAGAAAAGTAGGTTATCGAACTGTCGTATTTTCCAACAAGAGCCAGTTCTCTAGCTCGTTTAATATTTGCTAATATGTTCTCAAGCGTGCTCATGGCTGAATGATTAAAAAATGCATACAAAAAATTACAGCATTCAATGGGAAATAAAACGTAAAGAGCAGCAATAAATTTAAATTTAAACCAAGAATGCAATAGGAAAGTATATAAAACCATCATGTTTAAATTCAATATCAACTTTTAATGTTTAATACCATTTAGAATTTATAACTATGACACATTTACCCTTCCTAAAAGAACATGAATGCACAATTTTCCAAATAAACTAACGTACCTTGTTACCCACACGCAAACAGGGACGGAGATTTTATTTACGAACAATGGTATAAAGTAATAACTTTCTTCGTGAATCAAAATTGATAGGTCAATATTTTTCGATATCGAATTATCATCTTGATGCTTTAAATTAAGTTTGCGAGCTTGAAGTAATCACCCATCCCATTGTATTTAACCCATCGTCGACATTTCCAGTCAAGGAAAATGTATGAGAGATTAACAGAGGCCAGAGACATATATCTAATTTTTGTTTCCATATAAATGCATTGCGGTTTGATCCTCGCTAGTCAGTTTTCAGTCGTACTCTGATGACGATCATGGAAGTTTAAAACACGTCAGTACGTGGGACTGGCGGTAGTTTTGCTGTTTTTCAACGATTGGTTCAATATAATGGGATTGGTGTTTACTTCAAGCTCACAAACTTGATTTAAAGAATTGTTAACGTAAACCACGCAATTAGCGATTGTTTACTTGTATTACGTATATATCATAGTGATTCTCGTAAATAGCAATCAAAAGTATTTAAACTTCCGCATAGCAGAAAATATGCTTAAACCAACAGTGTTGAACTATGTGGAATGAGACCGAACCGCTTGCTTGAAATGAGTCTGTCGTCAATCCTATTTTCAAAAAGGTAATCGTGATAAGTGTCATAACCATCGTTGTATAAGCTTCAGTACAGTCGTATCTAGGTTATTTGCTTGCTTAGTGCTTCGCGTGAATGATATACAAGAGAAGAACAAGACGGATTGCGATAGCTGTCTTTTTACACGTCAAAGGTGCATTGGACTTCTAGGTATTTAATATTGCAAAATCTACTATCATGAACAACACTTCCACACGTTCAGGATGCAAGTTTTGCAGTTCTTCCGGGCGCTAGATTAGTTGATCCTGACTATGCAGACGAAAACCGGCTATTATTTTACAATCAAGATTCTGCTCACGCCACTTTGAATAGATTAGCAAACGTTGTTCCATGTTTCGGTATGAAAATGTAAGACACTTTTACTATATCGCACGCAACTCACTCACTGCCGAGTGAAGATCATCATCATCAGCATCATTTCCAGCCACACAAAAGTCAAGTGACTAATGTTTCACTGCCATATAACCATAAGGAGTGAAAAAAAAATTATATAAGTGAATTTAGATAAATTATTATTGAGATTTACGAGAGAAGAAAAACCTTGCTACTATGAGTAAATTTATCAGGATAACTCACAGAAATGAGGCAAACTAAACCTCTCCACAACACCATTATGGCCAAGTTAGCATTCGGGCAAGGCGACATCAGCAATACAGTTTCCTTGCGGATTTCACCGTATCACGTCATAAACAAACCGAACCTCGCAGCTAACTTTGCCCTACTAAGGAAAAGAAAGTTACGAAGATGATTCTACTATACATCTGCAACAAGATCGCCACTGAGCTCGATTCGCTGCCATATCGCTAAGGGTTTCTAACCAAGAACTGTGATGCGCACGAGGACCCCATCCCGGCAGACGAGTGGGTCCTATACTACCCAATTTGGATGTAAGTGACTTTAATTGTTTCTGCCATGTCAAAATCTGCCCACCTTGTTTCTTACGCCAATTTGGTGCTGGATGAGAGAACAGAGCTCTATTGGGCAATCGGAATAACGGCATACGCAAAACGTGACCGAGCCAACGAAGTTGATGGAGCCTTATTTGCTTTTCTAAAGACGAGCACTTATTGTCAGATCCAAAAATACGTCTACGGATGTCAACGTTAGTTATTCGTTGTTGGTAACCAACATGTGCTATACTTCTCAAACAACGATGATCGAATGCCTGTAAGCGTCTCAGATCATCAACTCTAAGAGGCCAAGTTTCACTAGCGTATAGTAAGACGGCGCGTACAGATGCATTGTAAACACGACCTTTAAGGCAAAGTGAAATATTCGCGTTTCTCCATAAATGACGAAGGTTCGAGAAAGCTACTCTGGCTTTCGCGATCCGTATTCTCACCTCGTCGGACATATTGCCTACGTTATTAATAGAGCTCCCAAGATACGTAAACCTGTCGACTATGTCAAGATCTTCATTCTGCAGATGCGACGTTGGAGTGAGTGGTGGGTGATCCTGTAACAGTATCTTACATTTAGAGGGTGCGAATTTCATACCGAAAGACGGAACAACATTTGCTAATCTATTTAAGGTGGTCTGGGCAGCATGCTGATTGTCGAATAATAGTACGATATCGTGGGGAAAGTGGACAACCTTGACGAACACCACTGCTGGTTGTAAAGTTCGGCATTAATTCTTTGTAAACCTTAACGCGACCAGAAGTATTTGCGTAGAGAGCTCGTATAATATTAACAAATTTAGTGGGCACACCGCTTTTCGACAAGATATGGAATAAAACATTGCGATCTACTGAATCAAATGCACCTTTGAAGTCTAGAAAGACGACTATTGTGGGACGGTGATATAAATGTCTCTGTTCGAGAACTTGCCTTAACGTAAAAATATTATCTATACAACCTCGTCCTGTGCGGAATCCGGCCTGTTCTTCTCTTGTTTGTGATTCATGTGAAGCGCTAAGACGACGTAGGATAATCGAAGCAAATAACCTTGATACGACCGAAGTCAAACTTATACCACGATGGTTATCGCACGAATTACGATTGCCTTTTTGAAGATGGGAATGATGGTCGACTCATTCCAGTCAAGTGGTACGGTTTTCTCATTCCATATAGTATGAAAAAGTTTGGTCAACGCTCCTGAAATTATATCGCCACCATCCTTAAGCAATCCCGGAATCAGATCATTGGGGCCCGTGGCTTTGCGGCGCTTAAGAGATAGGATATCCTCGCGTACTTCTAACTCGGATGGTTCTTCGGGACTAACATTCCACACTGTTGATGCAGACATGCTTTCGGGAAGCGGAACTGACGCGGGTGGCCAAGAAAATTGATCTCTAAAGTGTTCAGCCCACCTGTCAAGACGACATATTTTACCGGTTATTAATTTGTTGTTACTATCATTTAAAGTTTTGCTAACATTTAGTTTTATCTGACCTGTTGCGCAGATAAGTTGGAACAAACAGAGACTATTACCTGACGCGAAAGCTACTTCCATTTCTTCAGCCCCTCTGGTCCAAAAGTTTTCGAGATCGCCTTTTAGACTGCGCTTAAGTTGGCGTCTTATATTGCGACGGGTATTATTATGAGTCGAGCCAGGTGGAATTTGGCGCCTTATTTCGAGTATCTCCATAGATTTTACAGAGAGCCAGTGATTATTTCTACGGGGGCCTGCTATGCCACATACAGTAGTACCTGCATTGTGCATAGTGGAACTTATCTTGGACCAAAGTATATTCGGATTTTCGCTATTCAGACCAGTTAGATTAGCCTTAAGAATATTTTCATAGTTTTGTCGGATGGACGGTTGTTCGAGTTTGCCTACATCAATTTGGGGTTTATTCTTAATTATTTTCCCGGAAAATTTTAGAGCAAATCTACAACGGATAAGTGCATGGTCCGAGTCGACATAAGTGTTCCAAAAAGAGCGACAATCCTGAATGCAACCACGCCATCTATAATTAATTGCTACATGATCTATTTGAGTCCACCGTTGTCCGGCTGCTGGAGGACGCCATGTAGCACAACGTTTAACACTACGTCTGAAATTTGTACTACTTAAATATAGTCTATGTTCAGCGCAGCTATCCAAAAGCCGTTCACCATTATCATTGCGAGTCGAGCTTAGAGTGTATCTTCCACCTAAATGAAATTCTGTGTTACTTAAGCGACCAACTTGAGCATTCATGTCACCCATAACCAGGACTATATCCGAACTTCGTGCTTTACTTAGTAAGGAGCTTAATTCGGAGTAAAAAGCGTCCTTGCTTTCTTCTGTGCTGCAATCGGTAGGAGCGTATGCAGATACAACGAAGAGGCAACGATGATAACGGTTTTTTGCTTTGATTTTAGTAGATGTATTTAAACGTTCCGCACACAATCGACTATTTAAAGGGATCCATTCAATTAAGCAAGCTTCAGCTCGCGCGCTAAGGGCAATACCAACGCCCCATTTACCGGCTTGAGAGGACTCTGTGGAACCAGATGTTCGAAGCCAATAACGCGTAGATAGGGATGGTGCAACTAGTTCTGTAATACACGTAGGATCCTGTATTCTGGTTTCAGATACGCAACATATGTCGATTTCTAATTTATCCAACGTACGAGCAAGAGATTCTTGCTGTCCAAGTTGTTTTAATGTTCGCACATTAAATGCGCCTACGTTAAAACCTAACTTAGGTTTAATGAATGATCGTCTACTAGAACCATTTTCGATATTTGGCAACCTAGTATTGGGCTCAGTGTTATGATCTAAACCAACCATATTTATAGTATCTAAAAGAGTGTTATTGTAAGATTGAGAAGAGGAAGGGGAAGGAAAGGACGCAGAATCGAAGATAGAGTTGCCTGCAGTAGCCTGTTTTCGCTTATCCACCCTGCACGGCTCAGCAGATAAGGCGACCTTTTTATACTGCGCGACGGCCGATGCAGTATGTAATTATTGTAAGTTGTACTTGTCATGGTTATATGTGGACTGTAAAAGAACACTAGGTCGCCCATTCCTAGTGATGGTTTTTATTCTGAGTTTTCCTTCTCCTAGATAGTCTGCCAACCAAAGCTGATGAGCACTATCTGCCCAGATGCCAGTGGCCAGAGTTTCCTTCAGCAGCCGAAACTTGCCCCTCACGTCTGGAACGCTTGCTCTCATTCCGTCACTACACATTTAACAAAAAGTTACAGTGCAGTTAGACCAAACTCGAGGCTTCACATGAAACGGGATGATGGCTGTCCCTTTATGGCCCGGCAAGGTTCATTTTACCAATCCCGGGTCGACTAGCTTGAGCCCGCCGGTCGTCAAGCCGGAATTTCTATGGCTACGGGCCTCAATAACTCAGGCAATATATCGGACGAGACTAGTATGAGAATCGCGCAAGCTCGAGTAACTTTCTCCAACTTTTGCCATCTATGTAAAGAGGCGATTATTTTACTTTGTCTTGCAGGTCGTGTTAACAACACGTCTGTACGCGCAGTATTATACACTAGTTTGACTTAGCCCTTAGACTTCATGATTTTAGAAACTTACAAACATTCGACCACCGTTTTTTGAGATGTATAGCACACGCAGGTTACCAACAAATAATAACCAACGCCGACATCCGTGGATCGGACAACTGCTTCTCGTTAGAAAAAAATAAGGTTTCAATAACTACTTTTGCTCGGTCACGGTTTCCGTATACCCTCAAACCGATTTCGCAATAGAGTATTATTCTCAAATACAGCGCCAGATTGGCGTAAGAAACAAAGTAAGTAGATCTTGACATGACAGATTCAGTTAAAGTCAACTACATCCAAATTTGGAAATACAGGACCCATTCATCTGTCAGGATGAATTCCGCGTATGGATCATAATTCTTGGTTGGATACTGTGCGATATGATATTGAGACGAGAACAGTGGGATCCTGTCGTACATTTATTATCGGCATACACAGCCATCCAAAAGCCAAAAATGACTAATGTTTCACTACCATATAACCATAAGTCGTAGATTTATAGTAAAATCATCTGTGAAACTTGCTTTTCTTAGTTGTGTATAGCTAGCTGTGAGGTTTCGTTGTTTATGACGTGAAACAATGAAATCTGAAAGAAAGCTGTGTTGCCTAGCCATAATTCTGACTTGAACATAATGTTGTTGTGTGGAGGTTTATTTTGCTTCACTTCTGTGTTATCTAGATAAATATACTCAGAGTAGCCAGGTACTCTATCTAATAAATCTCTAATCATTTGTGTTCCTAAATTATTGATTTACCTTTAAGAGAAAATTTCGTGTTATTTATTTCTCTTCTTATGGTTATATGGTAGCGAAACATTAGGAACCAATAGCTTTGTATTTCTGTGAATGATGATGATTGGATTACCTAGAACGCCCGTTTACTGACACGTGTATTTTTCATTGCCTTGGAGTATTCTGATGGCCCATATTAGTTGGGTCGTATATATGAATTCCCTTCGGGTTTATAATGATCATTTCATCCAGTCTAAACTGAATTAGATCCAACTGTGCAGTTAAGTTTGTTGTCTGTATTGAGAATATTCTGAATAAATTTTCCAAACCACAACACGAATACAGTTTTACTAGACACACACGATTGAATTTGTAATTAATTGTCTATAGGAGTTTGCTTGTAATAAGCGAAACATTTTAGTAAAAACTTTAAATAATTATTATTTTGTATGAAATTCAGCGGCCCGACTGCTATTTCCATAATTCTCCTGACTTGGCTTAATTTTAATTTGTGTGCTTCTGCGAGGACTTGCCCTAGTATTCACATCGGCAGTAAATAAAATTATTGGAGCGTACTAGACCTCAAATTTGGTTACTGCAATATGGGGATTTTTTTATCTCTAAACGTTTCCAAATGATGTGCTTCCCATCATGCTTTAGTTTTATGTATAATTTTTAGTTTAACCAATATTATTCATTGGTAACTTAAAATAATAAATAAATGTGCTAAATTTCATATTTATTGTTAAGCGGGTATTACATAAAAGCAAAAAAGCATTTATTTCTCGGATACCCAATACAAAATTGATGTTTTTTAAACTACCAAGCACCTGCTAAATTTAAATGTAAAAGATAAGCTCCGATCAATCGAACAGTCCAACATTGTTTATTTATACAAGCACCATAGCTGTTCATTGCGCTATGTAGGCTGGACTAGCCAATTATTAAAGAAGCGCATTCTAAAACAATTTAGACTACGCACAGCTGGCATGGGGGAGAGCGATTTTGCAACAGCTGAGCACATTGTTTATAAAAATGACGCTCCAAATTAGGCGGATTCCCTAGTGTGCTTCAAAGCTAAAAGCGAAAAAGAATTACGCACAGCTGAGGCTGTTCTTTGCACAATTCTTAATCCTCAGCTAAATAAACAAAAGAAGTTCGAACATGTTTGCGCATGTGTGTGTACGCACGTTTCTTAGCATTTAGGTTTCCCGCGTCGTGCTTTTCGTTGTATTATGTGAGTTTAATTCAACTTTATCCCACTTGCTTTAAAAAAGTACCAGATATTAGTGGAATTGAGTTAGCTAAAAGAATATGGCCTTTTTAACTTTAGTGTTCATACTCGCTTTATAATAAATGCATAATTCCACACATTATTTATTTCTCAATTAAAACTACAGAGGTTTTCGCTTCGTTGCTCTTCCTTTGTTACTTCGTTGAAAAAACAGCTCAACTGTTTTTCATGGGATCTAAAATTGACTTCAATAGGAAACGAGTCATCATTCCCTTCATTTTTTAATCTATTTTCTTTTACTATTCCCATACTCATGGAGAAATCTGCACGATCCTAATTTTGAGTAATCTGTATTTTACCCTACAGGTTGTCTTTAAATCTTTATAGATACTGGGGGGCGGGTTGTCATTATAGTAGGATTACTTTAACTATATCAACGACACAAGAGACAGAGCCTGTAATAAAGAAGTCAGGCTAGGAGACTACTTTAGCATCGTGCAACAGTGTCACTGAAGTTATTTTTATGCTTTACCCTGGTAAATTAAGTCTAGGCCACATCAGTTAATGATTTTGGGGCCAATGAATGAGAAGCCATTAAACAGTGAATAAAAACAGGTGCGCTCGAAGCTCTGAATCATATGAATTCAGTCATTTGTTCGTAACATAGGAACTTGGTTATATAGATAACTCATTGTCGAATTGCAATCAAGCAGCTAGGTATCCAGTCATCCTTGAAATTCGTACATACGAGAAACTTAATAATTTATTTTGCTTAGCGTTTATATGGTGACGTTTTATAGACAAGAAATCAAGCAAATCCTTCGTGAATAGTAATGATATTTGAGAATGCAGCGGTGAAACTGATAACCGTCCGCTAAAAATGATTGATGAATCTCCGTGAGAAGGAGAAACAGAACCATACTGGTAGATGGTATTAGTATTTGTGTGCGCAAAAGGAAGCGAGCAAACCATGCGCTAATTGATGTGATAAATTTGTTGAGAAGACACCAGCACCACAACCTTGGTGGGGGTATTTGTACTCTACGGGACAGTTAACAATGACAACCAAGAAATGATTTGGTGTGGATACCCGGCAATTGTATAGTGCTTTCAGCACCACATATGTCAATGATGCTAAGGCTTAACCACTGTTAACCTACGTAATTAAATCCAATGAGGAGGGCTAATATATATGGTCAAGCGGTGAGTCGCAGTTTAGATCTACCTAAGCACTATGGCGTATCAGCATTCTCTGTCGAGAAGAGCAGGGATGCAGCAGTACAGCAAGCCAGAGATGAATGTCTGTTGAATCATTATCATGTATATATTGTGCTTTTTAAAATAAATGTTAGCAGACCACCAAAGACTGTAATAGAATTAACACTGTTCAATTATTATTTACTGTTTGAGCATTAAGATAAAATTTGCACACATTTTCGCTATTTTAATTAATTCTGAAATGAAGTAGACAATCCAGAAAGCACGAGAAGATAACTATTATAGACTGTTTTATCATGGTTTCAGGTTTGAACTTGAGATGATAAGTATATCTTTTGTACGTTTATTTTAATTAATTAATCAAGTAGGCCAACCTGGTGGACATAAAAATTTAAAGGAATAGTTTAAAAAACCATTCAGTTAAGTTTTGTATGGTTGAAATTTTGGCACGAATGCCAGGTTATATTTTGTGTGCTTTTATGTTAGCCTATAAAATTTATTGAGACGTATTTGTGTCAGGATTTAGACGTTCAGGTTATATAACCCACCAAGGTTTTCTGTTATTGTCTCTAAATACTATTATCAATGCCGTTAATTTTTCGTCTTGAAAACTTTATGAGAATAGTCTGGCAGCCATTATAGCTGGATTATGCTAACTTAACCCACGATGGATGAGAAGAGCCTATATTTAAGAAGTCAGACTATAAGAATCATCATCATAATCAGAATGCACAGCCATACAAAAGCCAAAAGTGACTGTTTCATTGCCATATAACCATAAGTCGTTCATGGCTATATGTGGACTGTAAAAGAACACTAGTTCGCCCATTCCTAGTGAGGATGGTTTGTCTTTGGAGTTTCCCTTCTCTTAGATAGTCTGCTAATCAGGGCTGATGAGCACTATCTGCTCGGATGCCAGTAGTCAAAGTTACCTCAGCAGCAGAAACTTGCCATTTGCGTCTGGTACGCTTGCTCTCATTCCGCCAAGCACATTAAACAATAAAAGTTACCACGCAGTTAGACCAAACTCGGGGTTTCACATGAAACCGGGATGATGTCTGGGTCTCTTTAGACCCGGCAAGGTTCATGCAACCATTCCCGGACTGACTAACTTGCGCCCGTCGATTGTCAGGCCGGAATTTCTATGGCTAAAAGATGTTATAGAAATTTTTGATGGTTCAACGGGCGTTGACTATCACAGCCTGTATTATGATTTCAAGGTAATGCCAAATACTACACAGGTTATATGCATCTAGATACGCTCCAGCAAAGTACAATCTAATCGATCTTAAAAGAGTTACAGTTGATTTTGAGTAACATTTAAAGCGTTTTAGGTGAATTGGCTTTTATGAGATCATTTAATTTCTGCGACCACATTTTTCGTATTTGACCTCAATGGTAAGTACTATATCTAGTGAAAACTCATCTTGCATACGCATTTAACTCCAGGTGGTTAAACTGGGAGGTTTTTGCAGGAACAAAGAACATTGAGGAGCTGGGTACATCTCTAAAGGTGGTTTCGTAAACTTGATTACAACATGCAGCTATATGGTTGCATAGCGCACCAGTTTTCTGGTGATTTGTTCAAGACTAATTGAATGATTGCTAACCGAAGCTTCATCTCTAAACTTTCCGAGATGTTGTATTACCTGGAATTTTATTTTTTACCATTTAAGTGAGACTTCCACTAAATGGTATTTATTAGAAATCCAAATAGCTTTCGAGGGTTAAAGAGGCGTTATTTCGTCCCTTCCTTAATTCGACTTTTATAATCCAACTTTCGTGTCGTCATTTGTGAGATACGAAATGAAATCTGGTGTATTATATTACCACGTTTTCTATTAGTTCCATTCTTGAAATCAGATATGTACATCTAAAGTCAACGTCACACGCACACTACATAAGCCAAATTTTTATTTGTATAATCACCTTTAAACTTTTATGGCTATTTAGCTTCTGTTGTCACATGAAGTAAATATTATCAAATAATTAGCAAAATTGCTACCATCTGATGTGACCTATTCTGGTCACACTGTTGTAATTTTAGCTATATAATTCAGAATGAAACTTTGCTTAAAATTTAATTTTTCATACTACAATTATAAGTAGCTTTTCATAGACAAAAATTTTCTCCAGCTAACAGGCAAAATTTAACATTAAAAAATCATCCGCTGCTTCGGCTCTTTGCTGAGAACTTACTGAATCAATTTGTGTACTTTCCTATTCGAGGAACCAACCAACTCAACCGCTTCCTCTCCAACAAAGATGACCGGCGTACAATATCGGGAGATCTTTCCTAATTTACACTATGAATTTGGAAGAGTTTAGCCGCCTCTCTGATGCATTTGATTGGAGTGAACTAGTCCTCCCAGACAACCCTACTTCGTGCTTTCCAATGTCCATAAGGTCTTATTCTCTCACTTTTCATCTGAAACCTTTGTACAGTAGATCCTCACGACAAAAAATGAAGCATCGTATTTGAAGCGCGCGACAACCTTGCACGCAATCCAAGATTACGCACTTCGTCACTTTCTCGGGCTCTCGGACTCGAGGCCGCACATATTGATGACAATATTAAACAATAAATCAACAGACAAGCATTCAGCATCAAATGACGCATTCGGACAGCTCCAAACTCACGTAAAAAATCGCTATCATAAAAAACCAATTTTTACATACGTCCAAAAACACAAACATAAACTTCTGGTTCGGACGACTCTAGCTTTGCCGAAGACTATCTAAATTACGTGAGATGCAACTGATGAAGGCCTACGGTAAGATGGGCCGAAATATCTTTCTAAAAGAAAATTACTGGAACAATGAAAGCTGCGTTAGTCAAAACGCAGATCAGGTAATTTCAATTAATCCAGGTGCGAAACACGGAAACTCCTTCAGGATCATATATTACTTGATCTACCCTTTCGAGATAGTTTCTGCTTATTTGATGATCTACATCGTTTCTCAAATGGGCGTTCTTCTTCCACCATTTAGTGTCCATACCCAATGTTACTCCTACATTTCCAAAGATCATTAATGCACTCACCTCTTTCTAGATGTCTCCAAGGCTTTCGATTCAGTATCGTTCTCGGAAATTTAATCAGTCTTATTGAGCAATGGAATTTGTGACAGCGTCCTTAAACTTATCAGTTCCTACATTTGAAACCCGTACACAACTGTGAAATTCTGTAAATGGTCACTCGAGGTCAGACCTTATCCGATCTAGAGCTCCCCAGGGTTCGGTACTTAGCTCTATATTATTCAACCTAACACTCGAACAGGTTCATGTTGAGGACAACCTGTTCAAATATACAGATACCATGGTAATAGTATTCACCAATCCAATTTCGCCCAACCCTTCCTCATCTCTAATCACTCAACTACTATTTTCGTTTCGCTCTCACCTTAGCGGAATCTATCTTAAAATAAATCCCGATAAGAATCGTGTGAAGAAACTTACCTCCGACTCGTTTCATTTTCTCCCGACCGCAAATCGTTCCCTTGATATTGAAATGACTGACTCGGTCAAGCACTTTATCATTTATTTTTCTGTCATTAGACTTCACCTCACAACATAATAAAATTAGTACCGTCTCCTATTCTAGCGAATTTTATTTTCCTCTTACGTTAGCTTCCTCCTAGGCCATTGAACAGATGTCCTCTCGATTTTTGAAGCGCGTCTTCCATCTAAGTCAGGACAACCGAGATCGCCTACTCAAGGAAAATTTTCTCCCTTTATGGTTCACCTGACAGTTGCGAGTCATACCTTTACTTCATAAAATCGCAACTTGTCTTTCGCTGTCAAATTTCGCCTATCCGAGTCACTCCTACGTCACGCACAACAGCAACTCTTCAAATCAATCCACCATACTCCAAAAATATTTACCAAGTGGATTTAACGCATTACCTACGGTAACAAAACTCATACCCCAGCACGAGTTTAAGAAGGCGGTTCACACACACTTCTTTAACAAATACTTATGCAAGAACTCTGGAAGCGCGAATTATTCATTCTTCATCCGTAATCCCCCTTTTATGATTCGTTATGCCTAGGCCTTTCAAAAGTTTCGGAGCGTTGTTTTTCCCCGCCTAGCCTCAAATTAGGTAACGCAATTTAGACTTTAACCGTCAAATATTTGTATTCCAAAACTAACTATTTATTATTTCTATTTACTGCTCACAAGTGTCTATTATTCTGCCATAATTTTCTCCACTAAATCACCTAATTTTATTTCAGCTACCGATCAGAAACTCGTAAATTACGAAGAAAAAATTTGACGGTGGATGTCTGAAGCTAGTCCTTCCTCGCCTTCAAACATTCTTAATTTACGTTCAACTGATGACAGTAAATCCTGCACACATAACTGATATTCTGCTTCTTCACAAACCTTACTCTAGTCGATTCTATCCAAGTTAATCCTACCAACAAAAAGTATATCTTTTAGAAATTTAGAACCATGCTATGGGATAAGGCAGCTTCACATTGGCAAATCAACATAATGTGAAATGAGGTAAATAGGAAAGTTTGGCCTGTAGCCATAGAAATTCCGGCCTAACGACCGGCACGCAGTCCGGGAATGGTAGCATGAACCTTTCCGGGTCTAAAGAGACACAGCCATCATTATGTTTCATGTGAAGCTTCAAGTTTGGTCTAACTGCGCAGTAGCCTTCATTATTAAATGTGTTTGACGGAATGAGAGCAAGCCTGTCAAACACGAAGGGCAAGTATCGGCTGCTGAAGAAAATTTTGGCCATTGGCATCTGAGCAGAAATTGTACATCAGACTTGGTTGGCAGACTATCTAGGAAAAGGAAAACTCCGAAGACAAACCATTCTCACTAAGAATGGGCGAACTAGTGTTCTTTTACAGTCCACATATAGCCATGAATGACTTATGGTTATATGGCAATGAAACAGTCACTTTTGGCTTATGTATGGATGTGCATTATGATTCTTTTAGTCTGACTTCTCAAATATAGGCTCTTCTCATCCATCGTAGGTTAAGTTAGCATAATCCAGCTATACTGGCTGCCCGACTATACTCATAAAGTTTTCAAAACAAAAAAATTAACGGCATTGATAAAAGTATTTAGAGACAATAACAGAAAACCTTGGTGGCTTATATAGCCTGAACGTCTAAATCCTGACACAAATACGTCTCAATAAATTTTATAGGCTGGTATAAAAGCACACAAAATATAACCTGGCATTCGTGCTAAAATTTCAACCATACAAAACTTAACTGAATGGTTTTTTAAACTATTCCTTTAAATTTTTATGTCCACCAGGTTGGCCTACTTGATTAATTAATTAAAATAAACGTACAAAAGATATACTTATCATCTCAAGTTCAAACCTGAAACCATGATTAAACAGTCTATAATAAGTATCTTCTCGTGCTTCCTGGATTGTCTACTTCATTTCAGAATTAATTAAAATAGCGTAAATGTGTGCAAATTTAATCTAAATGCTCAGAGAGAAAATAATAATTGAACAGTGTTAATTCTATTACAGTCTTTGTTGGTCTGCTAACATTTATTTTAAAAAGCACAATATATACATGATAATGAATTAACAGACATTCATCTCTGACTTGCTGTACTGCTGCACCTCTGCTCTCCTTGACAGAGAATGCTGATACGCCATAGTGCGTAGGTAGATCTAAACTGCGACTCATCGCTTGACCATATATATTAGCCCTCCTCATTGGATTTCGTTACGTAGGTTAACAGTGGTTAAGCCTTAGCATCATTGATATATGTGTTGCTGAAAGCACTTTACAATTGCCGGATATCCACACCAAATCAGTTCTTGGTTGTCATTGTTAACTGTCCCGTAGAGTACAAATACCCCCACCAAGGTTGTGGTGCTGGTGTCTTCTCAACAAATTTATCACATCAATTAGCGCATGGTTTGCTCGCTTCCTTTTGCGCACACAAATACTAATACCATCTACCAGTATGGTTCTGTTTCTCCTTCTCACGGAGATTCATCAATCATTTTTAGCGGACGGTTATCAGTTTCACCGCTGCATTCTCAAATATCATTACTATTCACGAAGGATTTGCTTGATTTCTTGTCTATAAAACGTCACCATATAAACGCTAAGCAAAATAAATTATTAAGTTTCTCGTATGTACGAATTTCAAGGATGACTGGATACCTAGCTGCTTGATTGCAATTCGACAATGAGTTATCTATATAACCAAGTTCCTATGTTACGAACAAATGACTGAATTCATATGATTCAGAGCTTCGAGCGCACCTGTTTTTATTCACTGTTTAATGGCTTCTCATTCATTGGCCCCAAAATCATTAACTGATGTGGCCTAGACTTAATTTACCAGGGTAAAGCATAAAAATAACTTCAGTGACACTGTTGCACGATGCTAAAGTAGTCTCCTAGCCTGACTTCTTTATTACAGGCTCTGTCTCTTGTGTCGTTGATATAGTTAAAGTAATCCTACTATAATGACAACCCGCCCCCCAGTATCTATAAAGATTTAAAGACAACCTGTAGGGTAAAATACAGATTACTCAAAATTAGGATCGTGCAGATTTCTCCATGAGTATGGGAATAGTAAAAGAAAATAGATTAAAAAATGAAGGGAATGATGACTCGTTTCCTATTGAAGTCAATTTTAGATCCCATGAAAAACAGTTGAGCTGTTTTTTCAACGAAGTAACAAAGGAAGAGCAACGAAGCGAAAACCTCTGTAGTTTTAATTGAGAAATAAATAATGTGTGGAATTATGCATTTATTATAAAGCGAGTATGAACACTAAAGTTAAAAAGGCCATATTCTTTTAGCTAACTCAATTCCACTAATATCTGGTACTTTTTTAAAGCAAGTGGGATAAAGTTGAATTAAACTCACATAATACAACGAAAAGCACGACGCGGGAAACCTAAATGCTAAGAAACGTGCGTACACACACATGCGCAAACATGTTCGAACTTCTTTTGTTTATTTAGCTGAGGATTAAGAATTGTGCAAAGAACAGCCTCAGCTGTGCGTAATTCTTTTTCGCTTTTAGCTTTGAAGCACACTAGGGAATCCGCCTAATTTGGAGCGTCATTTTTATAAACAATGTGCTCAGCTGTTGCAAAATCGCTCTCCCCCATGCCAGCTGTGCGTAGTCTAAATTGTTTTAGAATGCGCTTCTTTAATAATTGGCTAGTCCAGCCTACATAGCGCAATGAACAGCTATGGTGCTTGTATAAATAAACAATGTTGGACTGTTCGATTGATCGGAGCTTATCTTTTACATTTAAATTTAGCAGGTGCTTGGTAGTTTAAAAAACATCAATTTTGTATTGGGTATCCGAGAAATAAATGCTTTTTTGCTTTTATGTAATACCCGCTTAACAATAAATATGAAATTTAGCACATTTATTTATTATTTTAAGTTACCAATGAATAATATTGGTTAAACTAAAAATTATACATAAAACTAAAGCATGATGGGAAGCACATCATTTGGAAACGTTTAGAGATAAAAAAATCCCCATATTGCAGTAACCAAATTTGAGGCCTAGTACGCTCCAATAATTTTATTTACTGCCGATGTGAATACTAGGGCAAGTCCTCGCAGAAGCACACAAATTAAAATTAAGCCAAGTCAGGAGAATTATGGAAATAGCAGTCGGGCCGCTGAATTTCATACAAAATAATAATTATTTAAAGTTTTTACTAAAATGTTTCGCTTATTACAAGCAAACTCCTATAGACAATTAATTACAAATTCAATCGTGTGTGTCTTGTAAAACTGTATTCGTGTTGTGGTTTGGAAAATTTATTCAGAATATTCTCAATACAGACAACAAACTTAACTGCACAGTTGGATCTAATTCAGTTTAGACTGGATGAAATGATCATTATAAACCCGAAGGGAATTCATATATACGACCCAACTAATATGGGCCATCAGAATACTCCAAGGCAATGAAAAATACACGTGTCAGTAAACGGGCGTTCTAGGTAATCCAATCATCATCATTCACAGAAATACAAAGCTATTGGTTCCTAATGTTTCGCTACCATATAACCATAAGAAGAGAAATAAATAACACGAAATTTTCTCTTAAAGGTAAATCAATAATTTAGGAACACAAATGATTAGAGATTTATTAGATAGAGTACCTGGCTACTCTGAGTATATTTATCTAGATAACACAGAAGTGAAGCAAAATAAACCTCCACACAACAACATTATGTTCAAGTCAGAATTATGGCTAGGCAACACAGCTTTCTTTCAGATTTCATTGTTTCACGTCATAAACAACGAAACCTCACAGCTAGCTATACACAACTAAGAAAAGCAAGTTTCACAGATGATTTTACTATAAATCTACGACTTATGGTTATATGGTAGTGAAACATTAGTCATTTTTGGCTTTTGGATGGCTGTGTATGCCGATAATAAATGTACGACAGGATCCCACTGTTCTCGTCTCAATATCATATCGCACAGTATCCAACCAAGAATTATGATCCATACGCGGAATTCATCCTGACAGATGAATGGGTCCTGTATTTCCAAATTTGGATGTAGTTGACTTTAACTGAATCTGTCATGTCAAGATCTACTTACTTTGTTTCTTACGCCAATCTGGCGCTGTATTTGAGAATAGTACTCTATTGCGAAATCGGT
This sequence comes from Eudiplozoon nipponicum, assembly GCA_029291075.1. Classification (NCBI taxonomy): domain Eukaryota; kingdom Metazoa; phylum Platyhelminthes; class Monogenea; order Mazocraeidea; family Diplozoidae; genus Eudiplozoon; species Eudiplozoon nipponicum. Next base: position 29,321 of record JAQBSW010005914.1, read on the forward strand.
TTGAGGGTATACGGAAACCGTGACCGAGCAAAAGTAGTTATTGAAACCTTATTTTTTTCTAACGAGAAGCAGTTGTCCGATCCACGGATGTCGGCGTTGGTTATTATTTGTTGGTAACCTGCGTGTGCTATACATCTCAAAAAACGGTGGTCGAATGTTTGTAAGTTTCTAAAATCATGAAGTCTAAGGGCTAAGTCAAACTAGTGTATAATACTGCGCGTACAGACGTGTTGTTAACACGACCTGCAAGACAAAGTAAAATAATCGCCTCTTTACATAGATGGCAAAAGTTGGAGAAAGTTACTCGAGCTTGCGCGATTCTCATACTAGTCTCGTCCGATATATTGCCTGAGTTATTGAGGCCCGTAGCCATAGAAATTCCGGCTTGACGACCGGCGGGCTCAAGCTAGTCGACCCGGGATTGGTAAAATGAACCTTGCCGGGCCATAAAGGGACAGCCATCATCCCGTTTCATGTGAAGCCTCGAGTTTGGTCTAACTGCACTGTAACTTTTTGTTAAATGTGTAGTGACGGAATGAGAGCAAGCGTTCCAGACGTGAGGGGCAAGTTTCGGCTGCTGAAGGAAACTCTGGCCACTGGCATCTGGGCAGATAGTGCTCATCAGCTTTGGTTGGCAGACTATCTAGGAGAAGGAAAACTCAGAATAAAAACCATCACTAGGAATGGGCGACCTAGTGTTCTTTTACAGTCCACATATAACCATGACAAGTACAACTTACAATAATTACATACTGCATCGGCCGTCGCGCAGTATAAAAAGGTCGCCTTATCTGCTGAGCCGTGCAGGGTGGATAAGCGAAAACAGGCTACTGCAGGCAACTCTATCTTCGATTCTGCGTCCTTTCCTTCCCCTTCCTCTTCTCAATCTTACAATAACACTCTTTTAGATACTATAAATATGGTTGGTTTAGATCATAACACTGAGCCCAATACTAGGTTGCCAAATATCGAAAATGGTTCTAGTAGACGATCATTCATTAAACCTAAGTTAGGTTTTAACGTAGGCGCATTTAATGTGCGAACATTAAAACAACTTGGACAGCAAGAATCTCTTGCTCGTACGTTGGATAAATTAGAAATCGACATATGTTGCGTATCTGAAACCAGAATACAGGATCCTACGTGTATTACAGAACTAGTTGCACCATCCCTATCTACGCGTTATTGGCTTCGAACATCTGGTTCCACAGAGTCCTCTCAAGCCGGTAAATGGGGCGTTGGTATTGCCCTTAGCGCGCGAGCTGAAGCTTGCTTAATTGAATGGATCCCTTTAAATAGTCGATTGTGTGCGGAACGTTTAAATACATCTACTAAAATCAAAGCAAAAAACCGTTATCATCGTTGCCTCTTCGTTGTATCTGCATACGCTCCTACCGATTGCAGCACAGAAGAAAGCAAGGACGCTTTTTACTCCGAATTAAGCTCCTTACTAAGTAAAGCACGAAGTTCGGATATAGTCCTGGTTATGGGTGACATGAATGCTCAAGTTGGTCGCTTAAGTAACACAGAATTTCATTTAGGTGGAAGATACACTCTAAGCTCGACTCGCAATGATAATGGTGAACGGCTTTTGGATAGCTGCGCTGAACATAGACTATATTTAAGTAGTACAAATTTCAGACGTAGTGTTAAACGTTGTGCTACATGGCGTCCTCCAGCAGCCGGACAACGGTGGACTCAAATAGATCATGTAGCAATTAATTATAGATGGCGTGGTTGCATTCAGGATTGTCGCTCTTTTTGGAACACTTATGTCGACTCGGACCATGCACTTATCCGTTGTAGATTTGCTCTAAAATTTTCCGGGAAAATAATTAAGAATAAACCCCAAATTGATGTAGGCAAACTCGAACAACCGTCCATCCGACAAAACTATGAAAATATTCTTAAGGCTAATCTAACTGGTCTGAATAGCGAAAATCCGAATATACTTTGGTCCAAGATAAGTTCCACTATGCACAATGCAGGTACTACTGTATGTGGCATAGCAGGCCCCCGTAGAAATAATCACTGGCTCTCTGTAAAATCTATGGAGATACTCGAAATAAGGCGCCAAATTCCACCTGGCTCGACTCATAATAATACCCGTCGCAATATAAGACGCCAACTTAAGCGCAGTCTAAAAGGCGATCTCGAAAACTTTTGGAGCAGAAGGGCTGAAGAAATGGAAGTAGCTTTCGCGTCAGGTAATAGTCGCTGTTTGTTCCAACTTATCTGCGCAACAGGTCCGAGAAAATTAAAAGTTAGCGAAACTATAAATGATAGTAACAACAATCTAATAACCGATAAAATAAGTCGTCTTGATAGGTGGGCTGAACACTTTAGAGATCAATTTTCTTGGCCACCCGCGTCAGTTCCGCTTCCCGAAAGCATGTCTGCATCAACAGTGTGGAATGTTAGTCCCGAAGAACCATCCGAGTTAGAAGTACGCGATGCAATCCTATCTCTTAAGCGCCGCAAAGCCACGGGCCCCAATGATCTGATTCCGGGATTGCTTAAGGATGGTGGCGATATAATTTCAGGAGCGTTGACCAAACTTTTTCATACTATATGGAATGAGAAAACCGTACCACTTGACTGGAATGAGTCGACCATCATTCCCATCTTCAAAAAGGCAATCGTAATTCGTGCGATAACCATCGTGGTATAAGTTTGACTTCGGTCGTATCAAGGTTATTTGCTTCGATTATCCTACGTCGTCTTAGCGCTTCACATGAATCACAAACAAGAGAAGAACAGGCCGGATTCCGCACAGGACGAGGTTGTATAGATAATATTTTTACGTTAAGGCAAGTTCTCGAACAGAGACATTTATATCACCGTCCCACAATAGTCGTCTTTCTAGACTTCAAAGGTGCATTTGATTCAGTGGATCGCAATGTTTTATTCCATATCTTGTCGAAAAGCGGTGTGCCCACTAAATTTGTTAATATTATACGAGCTCTCTACGCAAATACTTCTGGTCGCGTTAAGGTTTACAAAGAATTAATGCCGAACTTTACAACCAGCAGTGGTGTTCGTCAAGGTTGTCCACTTTCCCCACGATATCGTACTATTATTCGACAATCAGCATGCTGCCCAGACCACCTTAAATAGATTAGCAAATGTTGTTCCACCTTTCGGTATGAAATTCGCACCCTCTAAATGTAAGATACTGTTACAGGATCACCCACCACTCACTCCAACGTCGCATCTGCAGAATGAAGATCTTGACATAGTCGACAGGTTTACGTATCTTGGGAGCTCTATTAATAACGTAGGCAATATGTCCGACGAGGTGAGAATACGGATCGCGAAAGCCAGAGTAGCTTTCTCGAACCTTCGTCATTTATGGAGAAACGCCAATATTTCACTTTGCCTTAAAGGTCGTGTTTACAATGCATCATGTACGCGCCGTCTTACTATACGCCAGTGAAACTTGGCCTCTTAGAGTTGATGATCTGAGACGCTTACAGGCATTCGATCATCGCTGTTTGAGAAGTATAGCACATGTTGGTTACCAACAACGAATAACTAACGTTGACATCCGTAGACGTATTTTCGGATCTGACAATAAGTGCTCGTCTTTAGAAAAGCAAATAAGGCTCCATCAACTTCGTTGGCTCGGTCACGTTTTGCGTATGCCGTCATTCCGATTGCCCAATAGAGCTCTGTTCTCTCATCCAGCACCAAATTGGCGTAAGAAACAAGGTGGGCAGATTTTGACATGGCAGAAACAATTAAAGTCACTTACATCCAAATTGGGTAGTATAGGACCCACTCGTCTGCCGGGATGGGGTCCTCGTGCGCATCACAGTTCTTGGTTAGAAACCCTTAGCGATATGGCAGCGAATCGAGCTCAGTGGCGATCTTGTTGCAGATGTATAGTAGAACCATCTTCGTAACTTTCTTTTCCTCAGTAGGGCAAAGATAGCTGCGAGGTTCGGTTTGTTTATGACGTGATACGGTGAAATCCGCAAGGAAACTGTGTTGCTGATGTCGCCTTGCCCGAATGCTAACTTGGCCATAATGGTGCTGTGGAGAGGTTTAGTTTGCCTCATTTCTGTGAGTTATCCTGATAAATTTACTCATAGTAGCAAGGTTTTTCTTCTCTCGTAAATCTCAATAATAATTTATCTAAATTCACTTATATAATTTTTTTTTCACTCCTTATGGTTATATGGCAGTGAAACATTAGTGACTTGACTTTTGTGTGGCTGGAAATGATGCTGATGATGATGATCTTCACTCGGCAGTGAGTGAGTTGCGTGCGATATAGTAAAAGTGTCTTACATTTTCATACCGAAACATGGAACAACGTTTGCTAATCTATTCAAAGTGGCGTGAGCAGAATCTTGATTGTAAAATAATAGCCGGTTTTCGTCTGCATAGTCAGGATCAACTAATCTAGCGCCCGGAAGAACTGCAAAACTTGCATCCTGAACGTGTGGAAGTGTTGTTCATGATAGTAGATTTTGCAATATTAAATACCTAGAAGTCCAATGCACCTTTGACGTGTAAAAAGACAGCTATCGCAATCCGTCTTGTTCTTCTCTTGTATATCATTCACGCGAAGCACTAAGCAAGCAAATAACCTAGATACGACTGTACTGAAGCTTATACAACGATGGTTATGACACTTATCACGATTACCTTTTTGAAAATAGGATTGACGACAGACTCATTTCAAGCAAGCGGTTCGGTCTCATTCCACATAGTTCAACACTGTTGGTTTAAGCATATTTTCTGCTATGCGGAAGTTTAAATACTTTTGATTGCTATTTACGAGAATCACTATGATATATACGTAATACAAGTAAACAATCGCTAATTGCGTGGTTTACGTTAACAATTCTTTAAATCAAGTTTGTGAGCTTGAAGTAAACACCAATCCCATTATATTGAACCAATCGTTGAAAAACAGCAAAACTACCGCCAGTTCCACGTACTGACGTGTTTTAAACTTCCATGATCGTCATCAGAGTACGACTGAAAACTGACTAGCGAGGATCAAACCGCAATGCATTTATATGGAAACAAAAATTAGATATATGTCTCTGGCCTCTGTTAATCTCTCATACATTTTCCTTGACTGGAAATGTCGACGATGGGTTAAATACAATGGGATGGGTGATTACTTCAAGCTCGCAAACTTAATTTAAAGCATCAAGATGATAATTCGATATCGAAAAATATTGACCTATCAATTTTGATTCACGAAGAAAGTTATTACTTTATACCATTGTTCGTAAATAAAATCTCCGTCCCTGTTTGCGTGTGGGTAACAAGGTACGTTAGTTTATTTGGAAAATTGTGCATTCATGTTCTTTTAGGAAGGGTAAATGTGTCATAGTTATAAATTCTAAATGGTATTAAACATTAAAAGTTGATATTGAATTTAAACATGATGGTTTTATATACTTTCCTATTGCATTCTTGGTTTAAATTTAAATTTATTGCTGCTCTTTACGTTTTATTTCCCATTGAATGCTGTAATTTTTTGTATGCATTTTTTAATCATTCAGCCATGAGCACGCTTGAGAACATATTAGCAAATATTAAACGAGCTAGAGAACTGGCTCTTGTTGGAAAATACGACAGTTCGATAACCTACTTTTCTGGTGGTCTTGCGCAAATTAAGAAATATTCGTCATCAATAAATGATGCTGCTCGTCGCCAAATATGGGACCAGGTATTTATATGTAATTGCCTATTTTAAATGAAGAGATAGATTGCCTCATTTTATGATTCTGCACTTATTTCTTATTTTTCTTCTCTCTTTTTAACAATTTATTCATTCAATGGCTCGGGATAGCCTTTTTAAATTATATCGTTTTCATTCTCATTTTATTTGCCAACCTTAACTGCTAAATATTCAGTTTGCTAACTCTTGACAAAATACCACGAACCATTGTCATCTTATGTTGAAATAACAACACTGCCATAATGCAAATATCGTACCGGTCGAGTTGATTAGCTTTGTTGAATCTTCGAAGATGTATTCGTGAGTTCGACATGCGTTAAGAACACAAAAAAAATCATCATAACATATATGTTGGTGGCACTAACTGACGTCATTCTTGAGTAATTTGTTATGATGTAGACCTTGTAAAAACTGTATTGTTTATTAATATCTGCATTTAAACAAATGAAAACATTTCTTATGAGTAACAAAATAATACTGCGTTGAGTTTGATTTAGGATCGTAAATGTTAAAATGTTTTGGCCTACTTTCAAAAATGTTATATCAGCATAATTATCAATGGGAGCATTTCTAAACAAAGAGGTCGCGTCATATCTTATTTAATAAATAATTTCATTTTTAAACTTTTGTTGGAATTTGTGATTTGAATTTATATATAACGTGTACTAAGGCATAATTTCTTCCAAGGTGCTTATCAATAAAATAGTTTAAACGTCATTCTTGCCATAAAACTTCGATTGCAATATGTTGTACTTTAAGCAATACATTTTGAAGATTGAGGCGGATGAAGTTGGATTTAATTCATACACCCTGCAACAGTGGACACCAAACAGGTAACTTACGTAAAACACATGCGAGTGTGTGAAAATAGTTCTCTAGTTTCTTTTAAATTTATGTGCAAACTTGTTTGTTTAGCTGCGGATTATTCATGTTTCAATTAATGGCTTCCGCACCACATAACTCTTTTTCGTTTCTTCCTTATCTAAAAACTGAATATTTGCCTTATTTGGAAAATCAGTGTCACGAAACGTTTGTTAAAACAAGCATGGAGCATTAACAACATCAAAGATGCAATAAACGATCTATATATCATCATCATGCAGAGCTATACAAAAGCCAAAAGTGACTAATGTTTAACTGGCATATAACCATAAGTCGTTCATGGTTATATGTTGATTGTGGATTAGTGATACTTAAACTAACTGCTTGCTTACTACGTAACGCTCTTTTGTTTCCTTTTTGTCAAAAAACTGAACATGTGTCTTATTTAGAAAATCAGCATTCTGAAGTCTTTGTTGAAGTAAGCATTGAGCATTAACTACATTAAAGTTACAATGAAGCCGTACAAAGCTGAAAAATAATTTCTATATAAATATACCATTTAAAAGGACTTCACCATCTGAAATATTTACCTGGAGAGTAAAAGAGCAGTAACTTCTCGAAAGTCTAATACACAAGGATGAAATAGCTCCACTAGAAGAATTGCCTTTGCTACATTTGAAATGCTTAATTGCTTCTAACAAAGGTATATACTATAGGATTCGTTTTTATATCTAGCACGAAAATTTGATTTAAATAATTAGTATCATTACCCGCGCAACCAGTGATTGTTTAATTATGTAGATCTACAATTGAACATCTCTTTCCCAGGTAGTGCTCTATAATGACAGATTGGTGTTGGCTAGATGGAATTTATGTCTACCAAGGCGTCACATAGGCTCCACTCAAAATAAAGGCTAACCAAAAAAATCAGTTAGTATTTAACTGAAAAGTTCCTTAGTGTGCGATAGTGGCGCAGAGGTTAGAGCCACAGACTCTGAAGCAAACGTGCCAATGTTCGGTCTCTGTTCACGGCAAAAACTATAGACAGCACTTGAGGTCCCAATAAGGACGAAGCTAGTCTACTGTATAAATTGCATTTGCTACTCTATATAACATGTAGGTTAGGCTGGCAGATATATATAATTGGATCTGTGCTTATGCGAAGCTCGCATGTTTTTTAAAATAAATTTAAATCATTATCCGTGCATTTAATTATTGCTTAAATTGTTTAATAAATGTTAATATCCTTTCAAATAAGCAGTCAAACATTGCTAATTTATACAAATTTCCATAGCAGATCAGCGCACTAAGTAGGCGCTTACCAAAAAAAGTTATACACTTTTTGACAAAGGTTGTGAGTTATTTGTGCCTGTTCAAATAAACACGTTCTGCAGAATTACAGTTAAATACTGTTTGTTGCAAGAACTTATATATATATATATATATATATATATATATATATATATATATATATATATATATACTTGCATATATATTAGTTCTTCGGAACAAACAGTATTTAACTGAAATATATTGAATTGAATGATGTCATGCTTACCGCGAAATGTGATAACTGATATCGATGAAGGTCAGAGTGTATGGTTTAACTGGAGTAACAGGTGTTCGGAAGTTGTTGTAAATCTCAATTTGGGTGAACTTATAGCATAAATTGATATCCATCAGGTTGGTATCATGTACCGACTCGGAAACCATAGTGTTAGTATCCAGGTACCTCTTCGAGTTCAAAAATGTTGGTTTCGGTTACTAACACAATAGCCATAGTGCTAGTATCCTTTACAGACTCGGTATATATATTATATAGTGTGAGTTAGCATTGAAGTCGCATTGTCGTTGACTTTAGATTATGTTAGTTTCACTATTAAAGGTTTACACATTCGTCTAGGAGATTGTACTGTCCTATTATTCCACATTCTTTGACCAAATATATAGTGGTTAAAGAGCGTTATACCGGCTCCTACTGATGAGTCGCCAGTAAGCATGAAACGAATGTGCATGAGATTATACTTTCCGTTCATGCTGCCTTAGGTTTATTCTTCTGGTCACAACTGAACTAATTTGTTACTAGGTTCGCAACACCTAATACATACGTTTTGCAGACTGTTCGTTTCCTGTTTCATTTTCGTTGGTGTATGTTATATGAATTTAAGTAACCTTAATCACCCTTAATTTTCAACATTTATTATTTAAAAGACCAGATATTGCAATTAATTTTTATGAATAAACAATCTTTTTAACTGTTTTTTATATAATGTAACGATCATAAATTGCGAGGTCGATGATAACAATAATTTATATCAAGATTGAAGCTGATCTAATGATCAATCCTATTATATATGCATTTGTTAATATAATCTAAGCATCGTATGATGAATAAAAGGCAGTAGACCAGTTTTGTCCTTATTGGAAACTTCAAGTACTGTCCAGAATTTGCCACAGACGCGGCTCAAACCAGGGCACATCTGCATAGGAGTCTGTAACTCTACCCACTGAGCTACCCTGTATTGCTTATACCTGCTTTAAAAAAATTTGGCTTAGTACACAATTTGTTTATTAATGAAAATGACAAATGCATGCAAAAGTTGAACCTTAATTTATATATTACCTAACGATAAAAACATGCTAATGTTGTATTTTGGCACAATGTTTTAGCTTAAAATACTCCAATTGAGAATTATGTTGTGTTTAACAGCAATTAATAATCGTCAATGTCGTCATTTAATAATATTTTAAATATTTGTCAATTTCTTGATGCACATATAGATGCGTCTTGCTAAAGGTTTTGAATCGAAGTATTTTCTTTACAAGTCGGTTAATTTATTTATTTTACATAGGATTTAGATTAATTATATTATAACTTTGCATATTTTCAAGGCGCGAGAGAGAGATTTCATTTTTTGTCTCTGTTATGTAAAAATCTAACGTAGCGTAAGCGGTGTTTTAGGTTTAGCACAGGAAAGGCTATTAAAATCAATGGATATATTTGCTTGAATAATTACCTTTTGAACTGGTCCTCTGGAAAGAGGGAGAGAGAAAGGGAGAGAAGGGGTCGTTTGGATCGAGTATAATTTTTGTTCACTTAAGGCCCAGCTTGAGCTTTCATGCTACATGTAACAAATACTATAAGAAATTCTAATCTTTCCTATTAGAGGTCCTAAATCGGAATAAACTTGTCCTTAATCCCATCAGTGATGCATTTATTAAGACTGTACCCAGTTAAATTGAGAAAGCAATATTGATTACTGTTTTTGACATGAACGTCTTTAAGCGTATCGCATCACGTCGGATGTCAGCTAGGCTCCATTCAATTCGAGAAGCTTGGGTTCGTGAACCCAGATCGACACGAACTCTTATCTTGCGGCTTGAGACACTTCTTTGGTACTGGAGTTTCGAAGACACTTTCTTGTAGACAAGGAGGATGCACACAGTTTTGTAATATCCATTATCATCAAGACTGCGGGAAGTACTTCATTACATGTGCATTTGAGTTTTGGAACTTCTTTCTTTGCGACGTGCCCCACGGGCACCCTTGTCTCATCACACATTCAAAAAATAAAGTTGGACGTGGAGCAATTTGACGCATTTGTGGATTAGTGCCGGTATTATTTTGTGCAAGTTGCCATAAATTATTAATTATTTGAATTTTGAACTCTTGTCTTCGTCTATTCTTGATTATTACGGTCACTGTTAAAGATCTATAAAATCCTGCAGTTTGAGCTTGAGACGGTCAAGAAAATTATACAAACCCTTGCGGGCTTTAAAGGAGCAAATCCTTCTGAAATACCATCTTCTGGTGCTCCTTTCATTGACAATCTTGGATTAGCAGGTGCAACTGGTTTCGGAGGTTTCTATGAGGACGTAGCTGGTGGAGCTGATGGCTTATTGCACAGTAGTAACAACTCAAACGTTCCAGGTCGTGATCCCGATGTCTGGCCACCTCCCACTCCATTGCCGTGTACTAGATCAATTGGAGGTGCTTATGGAGGCAATAATAGGTTTCCGGCTGGGCCTGGAGTCGCAGCAAATTCATCAAACATGCGAGCTAATGATCCAGCTGCCAGACGTGGACCTCGTTCGGGTGCACTCCAGGGTCGAGAGGCTTCTTCAGCTCGGTCGGTAAGCAATGCTCCTGTACGCGGCGGAAAACCGTGTGTTCCCTTAGCTGCAGGTGAGTTATGATCGCGTGTGTCTTGTTTTGCTTACCGTTAATGCTTGTAAACTTTACGATCACAAATATATCTAAGAGAAATATCTTTTGTCTATTGTGTTCTCATCTTATCATTATTATGGCCATCATTTCCAGCCACACGAAAGTCAAGTGACTAATGTTTCACTGCCATATAACCATAAGGAGTGAAGAAAAAAAAGTGAATTTAGATAAATTATTATTGAGATTTACGAGAGAGGGAGAGGGGTAGAGAGAGAAGGAAAATCTTGCTACTATGAGTAAATTTATCAGGATAACTCACAGAAATGAGGCAAACTAAACCTCTCCACAACACCATTATGGCCAAGTTAGCATTCGGGCAAGGCGACATTAAGGCATAGTAACATAAGCAATACAGCTTCCTTGCGGTTTTCACCGTATCACGTCATAACAAGCCAAACCTCGCAGCTAACTTTGCCCTACTAAGAAAAGAAACTTACGAAGATGATTCTACTAGACATCTGCAACGAGATCGCCACTGAGCGTCGATTCGCTACCATGTCGCACAAGGGTTTCTAGACCAAGAACTGTGATGCCCAACGCGGACCCCGTCCCGTGACAGACGAGTGGAGCCCCATACTACCCAAATTTTGATGTAAGTTGACTTTAACTGCTTCTGCCATGTCAAAACCGGCCCACCTTGTTTCTTACGCCAACCTGGCGCTAGGTGAGAGAACAGATGCTCTACTGGGCAATCGGAATTGGAGGCATACGCAAAACGTGACCGAGCCAACGATAGTTAGATGGAGCCTTATTTGCGTTTATAACGAGGAGCACTTGTTGACCGATCCGAGTGGTGAGGGGACACCACTTGTACCAATTTCCCAAGAAACTCCAAAAGGAGTCAGCCGCAGTAAAGTAAAATACCTCTACGGATGCCCGCGTTGGTTATTCGTTGTTGGTAACCAACATGTGCTATGCTTCTCAAGCAACGCTGGTCGAATGCCTGTAAGCGTCTCAGATCATCAACTCTAAGAGGCCAAGTCTCACTAGCGTGTAGTAAGACTGCGCGTACACTGCATTGTAAACACGACCTTTAAGGCAGAGTGGAAATACTCGCGTTTCTCCATAAATGACGAAGGTTCGAGAAAGCTACTCTGCTTTCGCGATCCGTATTCTCACCTCGTCGGACAGATTGCCTACGTTATTGATAAAGCAGCCAAGATATGTAAACCTGTCGACTATGTCCAGATCTTCACTCTGCAGTCGCAGACGTTGGAGTGTAGTGGTGGGTGATCCTGTAGACAGTATCTTACATTTAGAGGGTGCGAATTTCATACCGAAAGACGGAACAACGTTTGCTAATCTATTTAAGGTGGTCTGGGCAGCATACTGATTGTCGAATAATAGTACGATATCGTCCGCATAGTCAAGATCGACTAGTTTATCTCCCGGGAGAACTTCAACTCCAGCTTCCTGAATGTGTGTGAGAGTGTTGTTCATAATAGCATCGATTACAAAATTAAACAAAAATGGGGAAAGTGGACAACCTTGACGAACACCACTGCTGGTTGTAAAGATATGCGTTAATTCGTTGTAAGCCTTAACGCGACCAGAAGTATTTGTGTAGAGAGCTCGTATAATATTAACAAATTTTGTGGGCACACCGCTTTTGACAAGATATGGAATAAAACATTGCGATCCACCGAATCAAATGCACCCTTGAAGTCTAGAAAGACGACTATTGTGGGACGGTGATATAAATTTCTCTGTTCGAGAACTTGCCTTAACGTAAAAATATTATCTATACAACCTCGTCCTGCGCGGAATCCGGCCTGTTCTTCTCTTGTTTGTGAATCACGTGAAGCGCTAAGACGACGTAGGATAATCGAAGCAAATAACCTTGATACGACCGGAGTCAAACTTATACCACGATGGTTATCGCACGAATTACGATTGCCTTTTTTGAAGATGGGAATGATGGTCGACTCATTCCAGTCAAGTAGTACGGTTTCCTCATTCCATATAGTATGAAAAAGTTTGGTCAACGCTCCTGAAATTATATCGCCACCATCCTTAAACAATCCCGGAAGCAGATCATCGGGGCCGGCGGCTTTGCGGCGCTTAAGAGATAGGATTGCATCGCGTACTTATAACTCGGATGGTTCTTCGGGACTAACATTCCACACTGTTGATGCAGACATGCTTTCGGGAAGCGGAACTGACGCGGGTGGCCAAGAAAATTGATCTCTAAAGTGTTCAGCCCACCTGTCAAGACGAATTATTTTATCGGTTATTAATTCCTTGTTACTATCATTTATAGTTTCGCTAACTTTTAACTTTCTCGGACCTGTTGTGCGTATAAGTTGGAACAAACAGCGACTGTTACCTGACGCGAAAGCTACTTCCATTTCTTCAGCCTTTCTGCTCCAAAAGTTTTCGAGATCGCCTTTTAGACTGCGCTTAAGTTGGCGTCTTATATTGCGACGGGTATTATTATGAGTCGAGCCAGGTGGAATTTGGCGCCTTATTTCGAGTATCTCCATAGATTTTACAGAGAGCCAGTGATTATTTCTACGGGGGCCTGCTATGCCACATACAGTAGTACCTGCATTGTGCATAGTGGAACTTATCTTGGACCAAAGTATATTCGGATTTTCGCTATTCAGACCAGTTAGATTAGCCTTAAGAATATTTTCATAGTTTTGTCGGAAGGACGGTTGTTCGAGTTTGCCTACATCAATTTGGGGTTTATTTTCCCGGAAAATTTTAGAGCAAATCTACAACGGATAAGTGCATGGTCCGAGTCGACATAAGTGTTCCAAAAAGAGCGACAATCCTGGATGCAACCACGCCATCTATAACTAATTGCTACATGATCTATTTGAGTCCACCGTTGTCCGGGTGCTGGAGGACGCCATGTAGCACAACGTTTAACACTACGTCTGAAATTTGTACTACTTAAATATAGTCTATGTTCAGCGCAGCTATCCAAAAGCCGTTCACCATTATCATTGCGAGTCCAGCTTAGAGTGTATCTTCCACCTGAATGAAATTCTGTGTTGCTTAAGCGACCATTTTGAGCATTCATGTCACCCATAACCAGGACTATATCCGAACTTCGTGCTTTACTTAGTAAGGAGCTTAATTCGGAGTAAAAACGTCCTTGCTTTCTTCTGTGCTGCAATCCGTAGGAGCATATGCAGATACAACGAAGAGGCAACGATGATAACGGTTTTTTGCTTTGATTTTAGTAGATGTATTTAAACGTGCCGCACACAATCGACTATTTAAAGGGATTCATTCAATTAAGCAAGCTTCAGCTCGCGCGCTAAGGGCAATACCAACGCCCCATTTACCGGCTTGAGAGGACTCTGTGGAACCAGATGTTCGAAGCCAATAACGCGTAGATAGGGATGGTGCAACTAGTTCTGTAATACACGTAGGATCCTGTATTCTGGTTTCAGATACGCAACATATGTCGATTTCTAATTTATCCAACGTACGAGCAAGAGATTCTTGCTGTCCAAGTTGTTTTAATGTGCGCACATTAAATGCGCCTACGTTAAAACCTAACTTAGGTTTAATGAATGATCGTCTACTAAGAACCATTTTCGATATTTGGCAACCTAGTATTGGGCTCAGTGTTATGATCTAAACCAACCATATTTATAGTATCTAAAAGAGTGTTATTGTAAGATTGAGAAGAGGAAGGGGAAGGAAAGGACGCAGAATCGAATAGAGTTGGAGTTGCCTGCAGTAGCCTGTTTTCGCTTATCCACCCTGCACGGCTCAGCAGATAAGGCGACCCTTTTTATACTGCGCGACGGCCGATGCAGTATGTAATTATTGTAAGTTGTACTTGTCATGGTTATATGTGGACTGTAAAAGAACACTAGGTCGCCCATTCCTAGTGATGGTTTTTATTCTGAGTTTTCCTTCTCCTAGATAGTCTGCCAACCAAAGCTGATGAGCACTATCTGCCCAGATGCCAGTGGCCAGAGTTTCCTTCAGCAGCCGAAACTTGCCCCTCACGTCTGGAACGCTTGCTCTCATTCCGTCACTACACATTTAACAAAACGTTACAGTGCAGTTAGACCAAACTCGAGGCTTCACATGAAACGGGATGATGGCTGTCCCTTTATGGCCCGGCAAGGTTCATGTTACCAATCCCGGGTCGACTAGCTTGAGCCCGCCGGTCGTCAAGCCGGAATTTCTATGGCTACGGGCCATATTATAACGTAGTGTTTATACTATAATTTTCGTAGACTATAATTTATAGAGGAAAATCATTGATATAATATCGGAACACTTTCGCGATTGCGATCTAAAATAGTAAACGATTTTTTTCCAGTGCCGCGTTTTGCGTACGTGGGTAGTAGCTTTGCATGGATAGTTTCACAAAGATCCGATTGATCACAATTTCCAATTTTGTTTTGTCTTCGATCGGGCTGAGTCTGTATTCGTCCCAATGGAAATGTGGTTCTATCCATTCTTTTTTTACTGGCGACGTTTCGGAACGGAAATCCCCTTTCCATCTTCAGGCCAATTTGTCTACTTATATCCACGGCACAAAACTCACAATAGCAGATTTAAGCAGTAAACAAAGATATGATAGAACCGCATTTCCATTGGACGAATACAAACTCCGGTCGATCGAAGACAAAACGAAATTGGAAATTGTTATCAATCGGATCTTTGTGAAACTGTCCGTGCGAAGCTACTACCCGCGTACGCAAAACGCGGCATTGGAAAATATGAACCTGGCACTCCGCAATCAAATTTCAAAAAATAGTGAACGCTTAAATACTTTTTGAAATTTTGTTGCGGTGTGTACAAGTTTATTGGTTCAATGCCGCGTTTTGCGTACGCGGGTAATAGTTGTACACGGGCAGTTACACAAAGATCTGATTCATCACACTTTCCGATTTTTCCCAGGGCGTGGTGGATTTCCGACCGGCAATCGGATCTCCTAAAAAATACGACATGAGCCCGACGACGGCACCATGACTCGGCGTGTGTTCCCCGCCACAATAGGGTTCAACAGCCACAGGATTACATAGACTCCTGGACAGTACCCCGTACTGCCGAATGGCAGATAGACTCCTCAACAGCCAAGCAACGGCTCCATGCAACTTACTGCTGCCTTGCAGACTGGCTTGGATGTGCAAGGAGCTAGGGTGCGTCCTCGATCAAAAAGCCGAGTGGTGAGGGGACATCACTTGTACCAAATTCCCAAGAAACTCCATGAGATCAATGGAGCCGGCTTATCCTCCAAAAGGAGTTAGCCGCAGTAAAAAAATATATAACTTTCCGATTTTGTTTTTTCTTTGATCGGGTTGAATTCTTCTTTTTTCAACTGAAAATGCGGTTCTATCACACCTTTGTTTACTGGCGACGTTTCGGTGCCTACTTTCCAGCACCATCCTCAGGCAACACAACACTGATCACAATAGCAGATTTAAGCAAATGTGGTAACCTCGTTCCAAAACCATTCTATTTATATATAAATGACTCAACACTATTTTTAATCATAGAATTTGTCTCAGTAACTAAACTCAATATATAACTATTTATAATTAGCAGACCAATCATTACCTCAACTATCTCAAATTCCCGGTATACGTAATCTCATCTCGTATGCAGAATATTGTAAGGGAGAGAGACAGTATCGAACCTTTTGTTATTTGTTATAACTGTATTGCTACTATGTCACGGTAATCAAAATTTAAAAAAATGCCTTGACTATCATATACTGTATTTTATTTAAAGCCAGGAACTCTAATGTATACAATGGTGTGTGAGGTATTGCGCACATAGCAACAAATTAGTTCAAATATGGAGCAGCAAGTTTCGTAGATGGATGGAGAGTGAATGTCATAGCGACGCTTAGGTGAAAGATCAAAGAGAGAAAGAGAGAGATAGTATGGACAACTAACGTTTTTCAAAAAACTAATCGTAAGCACAATGTGAAGTTAATCAACTCAGAAATAATTGCAAAAGATTATTTGCTCATATGACTAAAATAATTCATTATATCTATATACATATATATCTAAATATAATATCGTAACACCTTTATATATATATATATTTAGAAGAAGGACCATTGTTAATTGTTAAACATGAATATTTTCTATTCTTATTATATATTTATTACGTTAGTCACACCTTATATCAATATATAAAATACATGTCAATATGTATAAAAACATGTATATGAATATAAGCAACAGTATGAGACCAACATCCCTAATCCTATATATATATAAAATTAATCAAATTGTATATTTATTTATTCACACCTTATATAAATATATAAAATACATATAAATATGTATAAAAACATATATATAAATATAAGCAACAGTGTGAGTTAAATGTCTTGTATATATAATTATATATATGTGTATATATGTATATATATTTATTTTTTTTATTATTTTTTTTAACCATCTTAAATAAATATTTAATTTTAATGGTAATGTATAAAATGATTAATGTCCGTTTATATATATATATATATATAATAAACCTATTTATCTACCGATAGGCCTACCTATATATCCGTCTATCTATCACATTTTGAATTTCTCTTAAATGGATACATTATAGCTGTTAATAATGGATATCTTCTCTAGGGCTAACGTATTATTCATTTATTAATATATTCCTACCTTACATAAATATATAAAATATAAGCAACAGTCTCTTATCTAATGTCCTATCTACTAACCCTTGCTAAATCTGTATACCCTCTTCTGGAACATTATTATTGAGAAAGATAAGTATATAGGAATTGATATTGGTACAGTTCATTCACAATCAGTTCTCTGTAATCGAGGTTTTTTACTTAGGTTTCCACTTAATTCAGATTCCGCAGCCTCCCGTTTTCTGACCGTAGAAAATGCTTCATTAAATATTGGGCCCAATGATTTTTCTACCGATTGTGCTTACGATTAGTTTTTTGAAAAAAACGTTAGTTGTCCATACTATCTCTCTCTTTCTCTCTTTAATCTTTCACCTAAGCGTCGCTATGACATTCACTCTCCATCCATCTACGAAAATTGCTGCTCCATATTTGAACTAATTTGTTGCTATGTGCGCAATACCTCATACACCATTGTATACATTAGAGTTCCCGGCTTTAAATAAAATACAATATATGACATTCAAGGTTTTAGTTTTTTATCATTTTGAATTTTGATTACCGTGGCATAGTAGCAATACAGTTATAACAAATAACAAAAGGTTCGATACTGTGTCTCTTCCTTACAATATTCTGCATACGAGATGAGATTACGTATACCGGGAATTTGAGATAGGTGAGGTAATGATTGGCCTGCTAATTATAAATAGTTATATATTGAGTTTAGTTACTGAGACAAATTCTATGATTAAAAATAGTGTTGAGTCATTTATATATAAATAGAATGGTTTTGGAACGAGGTTACCACATTTGCTTAATTCTGCTATTGTGATCAGTGTTGTGTTGCCTGAGGATGGTGCTGGAAAGTAGGCACCGAAACGTCGCCAGTAAACAAAGATGTGATAGAACCGCATTTTCAGTTGAAAAAAGAAGAATTCAACCCGATCAAAGACAAAACAAAATCGGAAAGTGTGATGAATCAGATCTTTGTGTAACTGCCCGTGTACAACTATTACCCGCGTACGCAAAACGCGGCATTGAACCAATAGTGAACGCTTGTTGAACCACCACAAGTTGCTCCATCATCTTATGACCGATTCGCCCTTATAGTCTGACTTCTATGCTGGAGGATCCTTTCCTTTTACCTATGGTAGAAGTAGCCCGATCAGTCTAGAATAACTGTCTTCGTTCCTATATGGTTTTAAAAATAAACCAGTAACGGATTTTATGATATGATTCAAAGACAAACTTGTTAAAACATTGTCAACTTATATAGTCTTATTACGTAATACTCTAGACAAAACTTTTCAACAAACAGTGTATTGGCATGCAAGCGAAAGTTCAATAGAAAATCCTAATTAAACAGTTTATAACGTGTAGAACGTGGGAGATCTACAATTAAGCAGATAAATAATACAGTTTCTCATTAGCTAAGCAAAAAATGTCACTAATTTGTTTATACCAGTCAGGACCACATCGGCGATATGAAATTAATGAAATAAATATACATATGCAACTATATAAATACAGTCCAGAACAGTATTATACTATGTAATTGCACCACCATACATTGATTTAACCAGACAGTTAGCTGTTTGGTTGCACTGCTACATTGCCACTTTACCATTCCTTTGGTAAAAAAGGTAAACTTCGAAGAGCAAAATACTGCATGTGTCTAGCGGGTAGACAAAGCTCAGTGGAGAGGCCTTTTAAGTTGTACTTAAAAGCATAGATTCTTTTGAAATCTTCTGCACACGACACCGATATCTCCGACAATGTTATTTTATGCTTTCTCTAAAATAGTTCAGATGCTCGCTGCTCGCGCCCATCGATCAGAAGTGCCTACCGATTTGGATAGATTAATACATGCTCCAGATTCATTTGGCATGGCTTGTTCATTGTCCATCTGACGTGCACAAAACATTTTAAGCAGTCAGAGATTCGTTTTAATCCGTTCTATGTGGGAAATTCCTTTTTATGATAAAAACATGTTTAATCAAATTCTAAAGGAAATTTGTTCGAAGGAGATGCTATACAGACTCCACCTGAAGGAAAATATAACTAAGAAACAATGATTCTTATATAATTGACAGTTGTGAGGAGCGTGCGGCCAGGTGGTTCACGGGTTAAATCAAAAGATTCCGAAGCAGTTAAATATAGTAAACCTAAAGGAAAGGCTGACCAAAAAAGTAAGTATATAACTGAAAATTGCGCGTATTGTGCGGCAGGGTGGCTCTGTGGTCAGAACATCAGATTTCAAAACAGCAGTGCCCGGGTTCGAGCTCTGACAAATGTATGTACATAAGAGGTCAGGCGTTTATATCTGGATCGCAACCTTAATTTAAACTTAATTTGTTGCAAATAACGTTTGGTGATGTGTTATTTCAAAATGTATATCTATTATTAAATTATTCTTCCTTTCTGAAAATCAGTTTTTTACAACGAACTTCTCTCTATCTGTCACAAACAGAGGACTTAAATCTATGGATCCGAAGCGTCATTTTGACACTGACTCATTTCATGACACCCACGAGCATAATGATCACACAGATTATGCTGCAAACAAACTTGAGGCTGGCGATGGGACGGACAAACTTGTCGGACAATGTGTGTCTGTCTCAAAGTATGAGAGCAAGGCAGGTGATGTGAACGAGCACGATGATGACTATGATAGCAGCAGTCGATGTAGTCCGTTGCCACTAGAAACAGGTGGTGGAGCTGATTTGGCACACCTTCCAATGCATCTTTTAGTCAGTACCATGAACATGGCAATGCTAGAGATGGGGGACACTAAAACTTGTATTAGTACCACAGCAGATTACGCTCCCACCGATGCGACTAATGATTGCATTCATGAAAAAAGCGAAGACGTCAATGATAATTTGAACAACCAGAATACTGTAACAACGAAGGTAAACAATTTATAGTAAAAGATGATTTATCGCCATCTAGTAGCAATTTCTCTTTTTTTGGATAGACAGGTTTGTATCAGCTACATTATATGCAGTCTGATGTTAATTATTGTTGTGTTGACTAGATAGCGGCGATTTATCTAGTACTTTTTTGGTATTTAACTGTTTTAGCTCAATCGTTTCTTTTGTACACACAAAATGTTTGTTCACTACAGATAATAATTTATGAATCAGATTAAATCTTAAAAAAACTTTTATTTTCCTTAATAAAGCTGGCTAGATTTCAGTAGATTAAACTATTCGATGATTTCTGTTTTCACCACCCGCGCAACTAATGCACGTTTAATTGTACAAATGTTCAATTCGATACCGGTTCTTTATGTATCGTAGTGCCTGTTCTATAAAGACAGATTGGGGGTGGTTAGTTGGAACTTTGAGTTTAAAGAGATGCCATATAAGCTCCACCTGAAGAAAAGGCTAACCAAGAAACATTAGGTAGTGCACAGCTCAAAATTGAGTGTAGTGTGCGACAGGATAGCTCAGTGGTTAGAGCACCAGATTCCGAAGCAGACGTGGCCAGGTTCGAGCCCTGTCCGCGGAAAATTCTGGATCGTACTTGATGAGTTTACAATATTGACAAAACCGTTCGACTGAATGAATTGCTTTTTCAACACTATATAATGCTTCGATTTTACTTGCAAATGTATGCACATAAAGATTCAGGTGCTTATATCAAGATAACAACTTTTATTATAGTAATTATTATCACCGATCGTGTATCCAATGTTCGTTTAATTATATTCGATAATATTTTGTTTCATTATTACATTTCGGTATCAGGCACCTACCTTATATATATATATATATATATATGATTATATATATATATATATATATATAGATGATGATGTGTATGCGTTTGTCAATAGTGTTGTGGAGAGGTTTAGTTTGCTTCATTTCCGTGAGTTATCCAGATAAATTTACCATAGTAGCAAGGTGTTCCTTCTGTCTTGGTGAATCCTGCAGCGTGACAGGACCAGTCATAACCCATCCATAAAGGAGGCATACACGTTTTGCAACTAGAAATTAGAAATATTGAAGGTATTGCTATACAACAAGTGCTAATATGCTATCCACATCTTTCGATCGTCAAGGATATAAATTAAAAGTTAGCTGCATAGGATCATTATTACTCAATAGTGGTTTATCTAGAAAACCCATTGTCGAAACGACTTCTCGTATCGAATAAATTTTCATCTTCAAACGTGTACATTTAAATTATTGGACCTATTCGTGGATGCATTAGTACAACCTATTAGTCCTAATTGGCCAAGCCATGGCCTTAAAATATTAATTATGAAATTTAGCTCCTGGCTGCTGCTATTACTACTATTTAACAGTATTACACTTGCAAAATACACTGCCAAGTAGCTATGAAGTTCATAGTTATATGTGATTAGAAAACGAACACTTGGACAAAGTTCTTAGCAGGAAAATGAGGCTGTTAGTTTGACATACCTTTATTGGACTTCCTCGTATGAGAAAGGAACTTTGCCTTAGCGCTAGCCAGATGTGTATTAAATACACTCAACTCATCAAATAAACGATATTGTTTATTTTTTAATGGGAGTCTCGTAATTATATATATAGAGTATATATATATATATATATATATATATACATGTGCGGTACCTAATTTGTATTAACTAACCGCGGTTTTTTCCTTTGACCAACTCCTCGGTAGATTCAATTGGAGAGATGTATGATCCTAAAGTAATTTCTATGTGATCAATGCTTGCACGCCGTGGTCCATACTATAAATGAGAGTTTCCCCAATTTTTATGACAGTGCGATTATACCAGGCATATTTGTATGTTGGATTCTGACGTGATTTTTAAAATTTACTTTCACTTCGATAATTTTAATTATAGATCACAGCAGGTTATTGGGATT
Organism: Eudiplozoon nipponicum; assembly: GCA_029291075.1. Taxonomy (NCBI): domain Eukaryota; kingdom Metazoa; phylum Platyhelminthes; class Monogenea; order Mazocraeidea; family Diplozoidae; genus Eudiplozoon; species Eudiplozoon nipponicum. The sequence goes on from JAQBSW010005914.1 coordinate 51,526, forward strand.
TCTTATAAAAATACGCTAACGTTTTTTCGCACGATGTAATATTTAGTTAAACCATTAATTCACTATTAATAACGAAACGTTATGTGTAGGTTCTGTGATGAATCCCGTGCTTATGGGTTGTATTCCTGCCCGCAGGTTCTTGTCTACTATGGAATTTCTTAATAGTGGCAATGTCCTATTCTAGTAGCTGGATCTCTTTTTTGTCCTCTTATTTAAATTCAGAGTTTAGATTTCTCTCATGTTATTTTTTGCTTGTAGTAATAATTTAGTAGGATAAATGCGCACCTATTGAAACATTGAAAGAAAGTGTAATGTATAACTTATATGATATTACCAAAATGTTTTAGTCTCAAGTTTTTATTAACATGTATTCATACATAGATATGTACATATAGAAATGCATACTTACACGAGAACATACGTACGCAAATTTATAAACAAAGATCTATGATTCCTGTATATTAGGTTCTAGAATAACCTACACCAATAAGGTAAAACAGACGAGTATTCTCCACTGAGACCTTCTTGTTATTTGCATCCAACGGATTTTTGTCCATCTATCTGTTCGTTAGTGTGCTTACGCTGGGCCGTAATTAATTGGCAGTCTAGATTGATAGTCTACATCTTCCACGATCCAAGCCATCCTTTGGAGTTGCTTCGGTTGAATAGGGAAGAGGATGAATATATGATCTCTTCAGACAATGAGCTAGTCTCTTTTGCTTCACTAACTCTTTACCATATCTTCTGGGATTAATTGATTGAATCAGCATACCACCTATGGTACGCTCTCGTGCCCTGGCCAGAAATGAAGCCTCGTCTGCTTACGAAAAATGAGATTAGTGTGGATATCATCGCTTGTCAAACCCGAGGCCATATCTGTTACCCACATTGGTCAATTAAAAGATGATTATGCCGTTGTTCCCTAAATGATTAATCTCTCGATCAGATCGACTCCTACGTGAGCGGATTGTTTCCATCTTCTCACTCAGTAATTTCAGTTTCTGCACGAGTTCCTCCCTAGTTACTTGCTTTTAGAATTCAGCATATTTTGTGCAACAACTTAAGAGCTTAAATAAGTCTAGAAATATACACCAAAGGTAGCCTGCGTTTCATGCTTACTGGCGACTCCTCATTAGGAGCTAGTACACCCTATATCCACTGTATACTTTGTCAATAAATTCCATATTGACGCTCAGTACATCGGCAGATCAAAAAAGAGGCTCGAAACTAGAATAAATCAACATCTCCCTCAAAAACTATTAAAGAGGGGTGCAGCTCCTGCACAAAAATCAGCAATTTGCTAACATGTACTACTCACAGGTCATGCTGTTAGTAGTAACAATTTTTCAGTTCTCTACAAGGCAAAAACAGAGAAAATGCTTCTGGCTTTTGAAGCTATTGCAATTAATAAGCTGAAGCCCTGCTTAAACGTGCAGAAAATAATTCAAAAAGAAATTAAATTGGACTGGAACAAAGACATAACTGACATGCCTTTAAAAATAGCCAACGCTTCGCAAAATACGACACATACATCAATTACGGACGCAATTACAATGAAAGCGATGACACACCAAATGACGTTACGCAAAAGGAGTGGTCTAAA
>JAQBSW010005915.1:0-37500 GCA_029291075.1 Eudiplozoon nipponicum
TTCCGCAAACTTAACGCATTTTATTGAACCTATTTGAGCCTTTGGTCAAGTAAATTTTTTGAACGGCAATTAACAGATAGTATTTGACTAATAATGTGTTGACAATTTCTTGTCAACTTCTTCATAATAAATAAAGAATCACAATAATGTTTAATCTGCAAGTAGGCATGAATAAAAAAGATGCGCAGCTATCCACTGAATAATACCGGAAAGTAATATTTAATTTATTGTTTCTTCATTATATTTTTTTCAAATTAAGCACCATAATATACTGAGTGTCTACCTGATCTGCGTTTTGACTAACGCAGTTATTAGTGTTCCAGTTAATTCGTTAAACTATTGAGGATGGACAATTGTAGAAGGTAGCCGAAATATTTTGTTTAAGAAAGAAAACTATTGGAACTATAAAAACTGCGTTAGTCAAAACGCAGATCAGGTAATTTCAATTAATCCAGTTTCGCAAAAAAAAACTTTTCATACTTAGGATTATTTTTAAATGTCCAAATTTCTGTTCTAAATAATTCTAAATGTATCCGTGATAATAACCAGTCATCAAACCAAATTAAAACAATCAATGAAGGAAATGAAAATTTCATTCAGCCGCGGACATTCATATGCTAAACTGGCTGAATCATAACAATTACCGGAGTCTCACTCGCTGGGAGTGCATAATGAAGGTGTGTGTTTATATAAATACTCAGGTACATATGCTACTGAAGTATTATAAGTGAAGCTACAAAAAGGAGTCAACGAATATGGTTCGTGCTTAAAGTCGACACATCAATAGCTGTTGGTATCACGCCCTATGCCACTATGTGTTTGGTTGATGAATGTGGGAGAACTGGACGGTGCAATCTACCATCTGGTTGTGTAAACCTGCGGTAATAGAGATAACTTCATATGAAGTCTTCGTCAAAGAAGCTTTAAAGCCAACATACTATATATAATATATACCGAGCCGGTGAAGGGTTCCAACACTATGGTTTCACCAAAATTGAGAGTTACAACAACTTCTGATCATTTGTTGCACAGAAAAATCCATTCACTTTAACCTTGATCGATAATAATTATCACTTTTCGCGCTTATAAGAACACAATTCAATCAAATATATAACAGTTAAATACTGTTTGTTGCGAAGAAACTAATATATATATATAGTATGTAGGTGTTACTTGAACCTAGTAAAAATATATATATATATATATATATATATATATATATATATATATATATATATATATATATATAGTGCTTATTTATCTGTCTGTCAGTCTAAGCCTTTTATTAGAATTCGTCATCGTGTCAAATTTCGAAAATCCTCGTTTCGTACCATAGGATAGAGACACATTTTGAATGGAGGTAATTTTTTACAACCAATAAATTCATATTATAGTTTACAGATCTGATCTCGAGCGAAATGTAGCAAAAATAAAAATATTCAATATTCCAACTTAATCAATTAATTGCATTTGAATGGCTACAACAACATAATCAGTCGCGACCAGAAGGATAAACCAAAGACAGCATGAGCGGAAAGTATAATCATCTGTACATTCGTTTCGTGTTTACTGGCGACTCATCAGTAGGAGCCGGTATTACGCTCTTTAACCACTATATATTTGGTAGAAGAATGTGGAATAATAGGATGGTACAATCTCCTAGACGAATGTGTAAACCTGTAATAGTGAAGCTAACATAATCTGAAGTCAACGACAATACGACTTCAATGCTAACTCACACCATATAATATATATACCGAGTCTGTAAAGGATACTAACAATATGGCTATTGTGTTAGTAACTGATACATTTTTGAAATCGATGGGTACCGGATACTAACACTATGGTTTCCGAGTCGGTACATGATACCAACCTGATGGATATAAATTTATGCTAAAGTTCACCCAAATTGAGAATTTCAACAATTTCCGAACACCTGTCACTCCAGTTAAACCATAAACTCTGGCCATTGTTGGTATGGTTTGAAGGTATACTCTACAGTGTGGAGTTGGCGTGCTGAAGTCGCACTGTCGTTGACTTGCGATTTACAACTTCGCACTTTATTGAGTTTACATTCATCTAAGCGTTGTACTATCTATTATTCCGATGCTACCAAATATAGTGGTTAAGAAATACTCGGCTCCTACTGACTGAAGTCTCCAGCTGAATATTATATGTTCATCCCCCCACCCTCCTGATAATTTGTTACTGGGTTCGAAAAACCTAATACATATAGTAGTTCTTCACCAGCAAACTGGTAGCATGTATAATCAGTCATTATGGAGAGCAACAATAACGTTGGGGAATAATAATAGCCAATAATAATAATAATAATAATATAATAATAATAACAATAAAATTAGCCAAGTTGGCTGGATTACTTTATGTAATCCATGAAATAAAGCAATATTATATGCTGCCTCTAGGTTTGTCCGTTTTGGAGGGCTAATGATAGGACCACTTATGGTTAATGCCCACCAAGCTGACATATGTTAACAAGCTACGTTCCCATTTCCTTGGTGCTGTTGTTTAAGGTCAACTTAATGAAAAGTTCCTGACTCTGCTTTCTTTATTTCTTTTAATTGTCTCTGGCCTTCCGAATCGGTCCTTTTAAATGTTCTATCGCTTGCCCTCTGTTACATTCTTTTGCCAGACCACACTAATTTGTAACCATCTAAGCCACTTTCTTCTCGTTTCGGCAATTGTAATTTTTGCTTCTTTTCGAATTTCTTGCAGTTTATTCCCCTTGTGATTATTTTACTTGGCGTTTAGGCACGGCAGACTGATTACCTGTCCTTTTTGCATTAGACAATTTATATCGATAATTCTCGTTATTCTAATGACAAATAATGTTAAAATCGCTTTGGCATTACATTTTTTCCTTGTTTACGTTATACTTCCCATTTCCTGTCTAACTACCCAACTTTATATATATATATATATATATATATATATATATACTATATATATATATATATGATCGTCTGGACGTAACAGTGTGTGCATTATTCGAATTTTTGCCGGTAATTTATAAACATGAGCGTCTTTCATCGCTAATGTAAATCTGACTAATTTATTATTAAATAGGTTTACGAACGAGGTGAAACGTTTTGCCTTTTTCTGGTTGTAAATTAACAAGCTCGTTCAAGAGGGACGATAGATAACATAATTAATAAATAATAATCTGTTGAAAACCGAGGGTCTATGTTAAATGCACTATAATTATCCTCGCTATGAACTACAAATGGCATAATATAACAAATACAATCCATCTAAGTGACTATTGCTTTGTCTTTATTGAGCATCTCGTCATAAATTAACAGGACTGCTGCCTAAAATGACCAGCCAGTAGAACATTATTTTCGTACTTTCAAGCTCATCAAGTCCACCAGTTGTGGATTGCATGTAGTTTCAAACTTTATACTGATTACGGTTGACCAGCCGCATCTCACCTTGAATGCACGTTAACGCCAATCGCCTAGAGAAGCCAGGATTGCTTTGTGATCGGCGCGGGTACCGTGGAGTAATGGACGGGTTGTATGATTGTACACCAAACGTTTCTATTTACTAATCGTTAATGAAGTGGCGAATTGTCCTTAATAATTTACGGAATATTGTATTGGTAGCCTAAAAAATTATTTGAATTAATTTTGCATACTTGAGATAAACACCAATCCTCTTCTACACAAACGCAAAACAGAAAAACTGCCGTCAGTCGTATGTACTGACACGTGTCTGCTTTTGTCGACATTCTCAAAGTATGACGGCAAGTTGTCTTACCAGCTTGAAGACACAACACATGTAAGATATGAAAAATAGATATTCTGCTCTCACTCCTAGTAGTTTCATATACATCGTACTTAATTTAAGTTTGCGAGCTTGAAGTAAACGCCAATCCCATTGTATTAAACCAGTCGTCGAACGACATACCAAAACTACAGCCAGTCGCACGCACTGACGCGTTTCGACATTCCACGATCAACACCAGAGTACGAAAGCAAACTGATTAGCGAGGATCAAACCGCAATGAATATATATGAAAAGAAAAATTAGATATGCGGTTCTGACCTCAAGTAGCCTCACATACATTGTACTTACCTGGAAATTTCGGCCGCACACATATATTTAGGTAATACAATTAAACAAACAATGATTGCGCGTGTGGTGGCCACATTTCTTTAAATCAAATTTGCAAACTTGAGGTAAGTATTTTATAATGTAGAAAAGGCAATTTAATAGAAGACCGGTTTAGCCCTTTTTGGGAACTCATCTCGTAATGTGTATAAATTGCCGCAGACAGTGCTCGAACCTGGCCCATCTGCTTCATAATCTGGTGCTTGAATTAAACGTGCATTGGTTGCACGGTTAGTGATAACAATTGAATCAAGCTTCAGCTCTTGATATAAACACCTGACCCGTTAATATCATACATTTGTCAGCATAAACCAAGAATTGTACAGTGTAGAAAAGGCAATTCATCCAGTAGACTGGTATCGTCGAACTCATCACATACTTGCCGGAATTTGCCGCGGACGGTGCTCAAACCTGAGCATGTCTGCTTCGGAATCTGGTGCTTGAATAAAACGTACATTGGTTGCACGGTTAGTGATAACAATTGAATCAAGCTTCAGCTCTTGATATAAGCACGCGACCAATTAACTACTTACATATGTCAGTATAAACTAAGAATTGTATAGTGTAGAAAAGGCGATTCATCCAGTAGGCGGGTTTCGTCGAACTCATCACATACTGGCCGGAATTTGCCGCCGACGGTGCTAGAACCTGAGCACGTCTGCTTCGGAATCTGGTGCTCTCACCACTGAGCCACCCTGCCTCAAACTACACTACACACATTTTTCGGTTATATACTCACTAATGTAACTTGGCTAGTCTATTTCTTCCTTTAGGTGGAGCGCATATGGCATCCATTAAGACACAAAGTTCCAACTAGTCATCCCAAATCTGTCATTACTGAACAGACACCACACTAAAGGGGAAGTGGTATTGAAATGAACATTTATATAATTAACCAAACATTGGTTGCGCGGGAGGTTGATAACAATTATTATAATCAAGGTTGTGGTAATGATTGATTGATTGATTTTTTTTTAAAATTACGTCGTGATTACCTATTTCAAAATTCGTTACTTTTACATTTCTTAATTTTGAATAATAGTTATCGTGTAATATATATTTTAGAAGATATTTTAAACTTTATGCTAATCAAATATTCAGATTATTATGCGCTAATTTATAAAATATTTTACTTAAATATTCTCTAATGTGAATCGTATAAAATTTTTACTTTTCTACAAGTAATTCTTTTAACTATCGAGTAATTGAAACTAGATTTCTGAAATATAATAATATAAATATATACATAATTAATAATAACTAAATATTGTTCAAAACTTGGCATAAATAAATTGCGAAATATCTTCGGGATATTATGAATTAAAATAAGCATTTGCATTTTTGTTGTACACTCTTGGTGCTTGAATGACAATTATTTTGACCGGATTTTTAGCGCAGAAACTTACTACCTTCTTAAATGAGGTAAATCTACGTCGCAAAAATAATTATTGTTTGAGGAACAGTTGTCGCTAAGGCTTCTGTAATCCGGTCAATCAATCAATCAATAAATCAGTCAATCAAACGGGGCACAGTAAATTAACAGATGCGAACCTTAGCACAAATCCACTTACGCGGTCTGTCCGTCATTCAGTCGCACACATTGACTACTTACGCAATGGAATTTCGTCTTTATGGATGATGCTTCGCTGAAACCAAGCCTACGGGCTCTTATTAAGCGCCCATTCTATTAATTTATTATATAGGCTTTTTTTGTAAAATTCCCAACTTCCATTTCCATATTCTGACATGGTTTGACCTTGCTAGGTCAAAGTCATATGTTGATGATAGTACAAATGCTATGAATTGAACCACTGAGTACTTGAAGCATACAATATATATATATATATATATATATATATATATATATATATATATATATAAAGTACTTCTTTTCTGGGAAACGCCAGCATCCCGCCAGCCACTCAAACGCCATCATCTAGAAGTCCGCTGTAAGCTCATATTTCTGCCCCATTTTTACGAATTTATGTTGTACCATTTACAATTTAATTTTAATTCCCTCAAATTTATAGCAATAGGTAAATAGTGTTTGAACGTGGTTTCATCAAGCTGAACTATTTACTCTAAAAATTGGATATGAACGCATATTTTACATCTAAGTGAAGCAGAATTAATAATCAGGTTTCAGCCAATTTTTAAAATAATCTTATAAATTTATATATTGAAGCCTAACTTATCATAAATACAAGATAATAAAGCAACAATTCGGTGGGAATATCAAATTATTACTTATATGCAGGTAGTGAAATCAGACAAAATGTTAGGTTGGTGATAGCATCGAAATTTTTCTGCTGAAATTCCCAATCAATTACGATGTATAAGTGACTGCTAGGAGTTGTAGCCGAATATCTTCGATTCTCTCCTCATATTTGCACTGCGGTTTTATCCTCATTAGTCAGTTTACTGACCATACTAAACTGGTGGCTATGGATGGGTCGAACACGTCTGCACGTTCAAATGTTGTGACATTGGAATAATAAAATAGGATTGGTGTTTATCTTAGGTTTGCCAACTACATTCAAGGATTTCGATAGACTTGTTTGGCCAGAATACCGTTTTGGTATGATCTTGTCCAATATTTTGTGGTCATATAATACGGCTAACTACCGCTATTCTCACCAAGCAACAAATTAGATCAAATATCGTACCTTGAAATCCATTGTATTGGTACCATGTATTGACTCAGCACCCATAGTGTTGGTTTCAGGTACTGACACAACCACGATAGTTTTGGTACCTTTTTACAGGCTTGGTATATAAATTATATACAGTGAGTTGGCTTTGAAGTCGTATTGTCGAAGACTTTATACGAAGTTATCTTCACTACTGCAAGTTTACCTATTTGTATAGAAGTTTGTACCGTCCAATTTTCCTACATTCCTCAACCAAATATATAGTGGGTAAACTGTTCAATACCGGCTCCTAGTATTGAGTCGCCAGTAAGCTCGAAACGAATGTGCAAGAGATTATACCTTCCGTTCATGCTGTCTTTGGTTTTTCCTTCTTGTCATATTTGAAATAATTTGTTACTAGGCGCGCGAAACCTAATACTCATTAAAGGGCAAACACATTTTGCCTGTCCTGTGCGTGAAAACTTAAAAATTAATTTTGATATTAGCTTCAAGTGTAACGTATAATCGTCTCCTGCCATTTCTTTTCTTTAATTTACACAAAACAATAAAGGCAATTAAATACTGTTTGTTGCGGAGAACTAATATGTAATTATATGCAAGTATGTATTAGGTGTTGCGAATCCAGTAACAAATTAGTACAGTTGTGGTCAGAAGGATAAACCAAAGACAGCATGAACGGAAAGTATAATCTCATGCACATTCGTTTCGTGCTTACTGGCGACTCATCAGTAGGAGCCGGTATTACGCTCTTTAACCACTATATATTTGGGTGAAGAATGTGGGATAATAATAATAATGTGGGACGGTACAATACCGGCTCCTACTGATGAGTCGCTAGTAAGCTCGAAACGAATGTTTATGAGATTATACTTTCCGTTCATGCTGTCTTTGGTTTATCCTTCTGGTCACAACTGAACTAATTTGTAACTAGGTTTGCAACACATAATACATATTTGAATACAGGGACTTATTGCAATAATTGAATAAAAAGAGAGAATTTACTGCTAGAAATATCAGCAAGTCTAGAATGAAATTACACATAATGCGTGAATACGAATAAAATCTGTAAACAACCTTACGTTGTTTAGCTGCTTGATAAAATATTCCTGTGTTTTATAAACGTTACCTGAAGACGAATTGGCCATTTAAATAAAAAATCCGCGAGAAAAATTTGCTACATGCACTATCCATAGAACTTTTTTATTCTAAAACTCAATCGATGAAATTAAAGGTAGGAAAACTGGAACCATTTTAGAACAGTATATAGCTGTATCCGATAAATTACCTTTTTTATCATTATTTCAATTGTAAACCAAAGCAAGTAAAGTTTAGTAAAATTTGGCACAAATCATCAAATATGTTTTCTTCATAATGAATAAAATTAGCTCAGAACCTTATATATTTCTTTGTAATAAATTTTGTTTTGTGAGTATTTATGTACTATGTATGTGTGATTAGAGGCCTGATGATGATTCCGGAAAGGAAAGAATCGAAACGTAGCCAGTAAACGAAGATCAGATCGTAACCTAACCCAGCCAAAACGAAGACAAAATGGATGCGTACATGGAAATGGAGATTAATAGGATCTTTGCAAAATTGAAAGTGCCAAACAATAACCCGAGAACACAAATCGCTGAGAGTCAAAATCTACTGTGTCTTAATATCCACATTAAAATTGAAGTTGGTGAAAAATGTGCTCTATTATTGACGCGTCCAAAAATAAATCCCTACAACGTGGCGGTAATTTTGTTATGTTGTTCGTCGACTGGTTAAATACAATGTGATTGGTGTTTACTTCAAACTCGCAAACTCGCAAACTTGATTTAAAGAATTGCTACCACCACCCGCGCAATCAATTATTGTTAAATTGTACTCAGTAACATTTTAATTCATACAAAACCAGAGGTATGAGCCAAAACAAGCATGAAATGTACACAATCTCATGCACACTTGCATTTCATGCGTAATAGTGACGCATCCATGTGGCCCGACACTACACCATCAAAGATTAAAGTAGTGCGATACCGGTTATTACGTAATTACTGGAATCTTGCCCTGAATAAGCAATAATAATTCCTCCTTATTATTTCCATCGGAAAAATTTTTTGAAACGTTTTATAATTGTAAGTTTTAGTCAATAGATCATTACAAAATATATATAAATACACACTAATAATGCAAGTATTTAATTTAATTTTAACTGCTCTTTTTATTCTTCTGACTGTTTGTGTTTCTAAATGTGATAGGTGCAAAGTTAAATATCATTATAAACATTTGTACATCTATCTAAATTGAATAAAATTATTGCACGTTGGTTTATCCTTTGCACGCATCAGATCAAGTGATTTATCTTACAGAATGCAATTTCGTAATTAATGGTGACCTCAGTGGTTTGGGCGGGCGTAAAGTAATATAAATGAATCCTATATAAAAATGTTTATGCGATTATTAAGATTAGATTCTTTGCATGAGATTTCAGACTTTCCTGGTGTATCTAACTGTTCATTTTTTCTATTTGGTTAGATATCTCATTTATGATGGGAAAACAGTGGTCAAATTCTGGGTAAATGGAATGTTCGTGACTGCATAGAAATTGTGCAGCCGACATTTCCAGTCAAGTTCAATGTATGCAAGACTGCTAGAGGTGAGAGCCGCATTTCTAAATTTGATTTCCATATATATTCAGTGCGGTTTGATCGTCGATAGTCAGTTTTCCGTCGTACTCTGATGGTGATCATGGAAGGTCGAAACGCGTCAGTGCGATGTGGCTGGCGGTAGTTTTGTTATGTTGTTCGACGACTGATTAAATACAATTGGATTGGTGTTTACTTCAAGCGCGCAAACTTGATTTAAATAAAGGGGAAGAGAACGCAGAACAACATAGGACTATGAACATGAAAACTGACACGTTCATGCACGTCATTATTCGGAGACAGGGCAAACAACTATCTCGGAGGATTGTATAATGCATAGCGTTATTCGGTTGTAAAAGAATGATTAGTTTCTTTAATTAATATATCAAAACTAAGCTAAAAAATTATATTATGCATGGAATAGCGGAAAAACGAACTCTAGGTTATAATTGAAACACAATCCAAACTAATAGTTGAAAACGACAGTTTTATAAATCAGATTCAGTAACTGGCTCCTTTGAAATATTATGTATACAGGATTATGATAAGTTTATATGTGGCTTTATAAATTCACTACTTGTCAATAGTTTATCTACTGTAAAATAATAAAAAATTTCCTCTTTATTTTATCGTTTTCATTCTAGATCTATTAACTAATTGTAATTGACACGAATTTTTCGTAATTATAATCTTTTTTAAAACTATCATTGTTCTTAAATAATTTTCTTAATTTTATTGTCTGACCTTTTTTATTTTGTCTTTATGCCATTATTAAATATTTTATCTCCACAACGTTTGTCCGATTACTCTGATATGGTTTTACTTCGGGTTTGTTTGTTTTACACCCTAACCATCTAGACATTCCTTAATTACGCCATTCAATATGGAAAGAATAAAATAATTAGTCAGACACATTCAAGAGGTGAGTTAAACAGCAATCATTGTTGCTTCATTTAGACTGATGTACACGTGTATTTAAATATACTTAACAGATTACTAACCAGTTATAGACAATTTACGTGACGTGCACTCTTACAATGAAATGTCACTACCACTAAATCACCTTGCGGCAAGGGAGTGGAATTTCACGTAACATTCTGATATTAATTTAACTAAAATTGCCTCTACATTTGCAATGCCTAACACATCATTGGACACATTGAGGTTTTCTGCAAGTATGAATATGTAAACATAAATTAAATTTTTAAATATATTGGTCTACTTTATTTCGCATATTTTCAATCAAGTTTGCGAGAATGAAATAAACATCAGTCCCATTAGATAAGTTTTTTCAGTATAAACTAAGTATGGTATAAGGCATAATAATAAATGAATCCAAAAGACAATTTTAATGCATGTCGGGAACTGGTCAAGTACTGTACAGAATTTTTACACGAACAGGGTACGAATCAGGGCGCATTTGCTTTGGACTCTAGTTCTCCATCTATTGCGAAGCCTTTCTGCGCACTACACACAATTTACTAGAGTAACAGGTGTTCAATAAGAACTGTAATTCACAATTTCGGTGTACAATAGCATACATTGATATCCATCATGTTGGATGCATGTACCGACGCGGCAACAATGATGTTAGTACCATGTACCTTTTCGGTACTATAATGTTGGTATCGGTTACTGACACAATAGCCATAGTGTTAGTATCCTTCACAGATTCGGTATATATATATTATATAGTGTAAGTTAGCGTTGAAGTCGCATTGTCGAAACTTTATATAATGTTAGCTTCACTATTACAGGTTTACACATTCGTCTAGAACATTGTTCCGTCCTATTATCTCACATTACTTACCCAAATTTTTAGTGGTTAAAGGGCGTAATACCGGCTCCTACTGATGAGACGCCAGTAAGCACGAAACGAATGTGCATGAGATTACACTTTCCGTTCATGCTGCCTTTGGTTTATCCTTCTGGTCACCAACTGAACTAATTTGTTACTAGGTTCGCAACACCTAATACATACGCGCAATGAATGCTAGGCTAATGCTGTATGAATGGTTAAAACTGAGATTTTTGTTTATTTCAAGCCTGCGAATGCGAATTAAATAAAGCATAATTAAATTGTGTTTAGCTATGTAAAACAATTAGAATAGAACTGTAAGTTCACGGATATATAATAATGATAATCACATAACCAAGAACAATCGTAGCTAAATCTAAAAGCGGTTGATATAATTATTTTTCTCCAAACAAGCCATGATGGCAGAACGCACGGAAAAGCTGTTGGAAAAGTTATGGCACACCTTAAGAATAACGCACGTTTCTGCAATGAACAGCGTGAAGCTTCAGGCTAATACAGAATAAAATACGCATAAACACGCATGCACATTTTATTGTATAGACAAAATAACATTCCAAAATACACGAATATTTTAATGAATATAAGCATTAATAAGTTAAGGGTACAAAACTCCGTAGGAGGCTAATTGAATTCTTGAGCCAAATGCAGACGGAACTAACACCAGGATTAAAAGTGGCCAATTAATATACAATAGGTCCTGAGCTATAATGTCGACAAGTCAGTCAATTTGGAAAACAACAATTAATAGGGTGACTGAAATACTTGCTATATCTCCAAAAAAAGTCATCCATGTATATACTTATTCATAGACATATGTAATGATCCGCTTATTATTTTATATTTAAATCACTCTACCATGGCAGCTGTACACCCTATTATAAATGCCAGCTCACCAATTAATAAATTAAGCAATAGTTGATTGCAAAAGTGGTAATAACAATAAGTTAAGTCTGGTTAATTGATTTAAATAAAAGCCACGTCCATTTTTACCTATTCATCAAAGAATTGACAAAATTAAAATTCACATTTAATGGTAGATCGTACCACAGTTATTCATCCATCCGACCATCCATCCATCCACCCATCCTTCCATCCATTCACCCAAAACCATCCATCCATCCATCTATCTATCACCAAAACGTATGTCTAACTATCTATGCATCTATACATATATATACATATATTGCTCTATCCATCTATACATCTTTCTATCGATTCATTAATCCAGTTATCTGGCTATCTATCCATCCATCCATCCATTCACATATCTGAATATCTATCGAAATAACTAAATAAATTTATTTATAATTGTCAAATCGAACTAACTATCTGTTTATCCATTTCTCCATCCTACCATTTATCTATCTAGAAATCTATACGCCGATCTTTTTTTTTCAATCTATATATCCATCCATCCATCTCTCTATCTATTTAAATAGCTATCTACCTGTAGTTCATTTCTCTCTATTTTTTCTGCCTTTAAATATATAAGTATATATATAGCATATTCATTTTACATTTACATTTATCTATCTACCTATGTATAAATCTATCCTGATAATCTGGGTACTGCTTTCTTTTTATCCGGCTAAATATATATATATATCTTTATATATAGCTTACGTATTGATTTATACATCTATTTTATATTTGCCTATATATATATATATACATCTATATATATATATATATATATTATCTATCTATATGTACGTTAACCTATATTCACTAATATATTCCAAGTTGTCTACTTAAATATCCATTTATCTATTTGCCTATTTTTTATTGACTATATATACCTATATAAATATATATATATATATTGGTAGTAATAAAAAAAAATTTTATCAGGTAGCAAAGGTAATTCAACCAATAAGCCGGTTTCGTACTTATTAGAAACCTTTTAAGTAATGTCCAAAATTTTCAACAGGCAAAAGTTGCATCTGGAAACATTATTCTTTTGATTTTAAGATTCCATCCACCGCGCCATGCGTACAGCATACAAAATTCATGTCGGATTCATATATTAAATTATTCATCTATTTATGCTAGTTTATCTTCGATTATGAAATAATCATTTAGAAAGGCAATTCATCCATTGTTAAAGTTTAGTCCTTATTGGGAACTCATCAAGTTCTGCCAGAAATTGCTGCAGGCGAGACTCGAACAAGGGCACATTTGCCTTGGAGTCAGGGACACCAAAAACTGCGCCACCCGTGCCGTATACTAAATAGAGCAGCAAACATTATTTTAAACGTGTTCTGGTTGAAGTACTGTCCGCAGAAATTAAGCACAGTAATTTAAGTATTTCCAATTTCGACACAATCAGTCTGCTAGATGAATAGTCTTCGCAACTCGACGTTTAGTTTATATTTCTTTATATATATATATATGTGTTTATATTTGTATTTGTATTTATGAGTTATACACCAACTTACGTTTTCTGTTCGGTCGTATTTGCAATTGTCGCCTAAAATGCAACCTTTTCGACGTAACGTTTGAGCTAGTTATTCCAGGACTTTCACTCGAAATTATGCCACTACTATTGAAGGAACTGGTACTGACAGAATTTTATTATATTTATGTTTTCAGTTTGAATTAAGCATCAGATAAGATAGTAAATGCAAGTAGACCGGTTTCATTATTACGGAAAACAACTCATGTACTTAAAAGTATTTCCGGAGCCGTGATTTGAGCAAGGTGGCATTTGATGATATGTTCCCGTCGAACACAAAACGGATCTTTTTGATAAATTTCTAAAACTGTATTTTTGCACAAAATACATCCATAATTATATAATGCAACGAATACTTGTATTTAATATTTACATTTATATAAATTCTTATTTAATACCCATTCTTGTGTAAATAGTAAATCAACGCTATTACGTGGTAATTATTTTATATATAAAACACGGTTACTTACACCTATTAGTGAATTTCCTTTAATTCGTATACTTATATTATGTATATTGTTTAATCTATTTCTGCAATATTTATCTTCTATGCTGATTATACTTTTTTGAGTGTTTTCTTATTTGCCCACAATTTTACTGTTTTTTTATCAATCATTATTCTATTCATTTTAATGGCATAATGAAGTCAAAAAATTTAGGTCTATTTTTTAACAAAAATCATATTATTTATCTTTGACTTGAGGTGGAAATATAAAGACCCTGTTTTGATTGGATAGCGGTAATGGTATCTGAAATAAATTTAGTGATTCAGTGCTAAAAATGAAGCTCATTTCCAATTATTCATGCTTTGAATATATATATATATATATATATATATATATATATATATATATATAAAATAAGAAATGAATATTAAAAAACCCCCAATGAGTGTCTGAAATTAGAATAATTTATTGAAGAAAAACTAAACTTTAAAGTTTGCAAACTGAATTATTTCCTTTTATAAAAATCGTAGGTCACCATGTTAATGAGCGTAACAAAAGGAATATACCTTTTGGCATAACCCTTTTTGGTTAACCCCGTAGATTCAAGTAATAAATACATAAAGGCGGGCACTCACGATATTTCTCTAAAATTCTGAAGTTACAGAAATGTCAAAGAATGGAAAATCTCGTTAGAACGTCATTTTCAGACAATCAGCTGATGGAAGGCTTAAAAAATGAAGGAAAATTGAGAACCCACCAATCGAGGACAATAATCAGAGCACCTGAAAATGTACAACGTTGAAGATTTTACCGACCTAAGAGTTCTTTTAATTGTCCCACACAAGAAAGATGCGATCAAATCCACAACAACAAGGACAGCACTGCGCAAATTAGTCTAATAGATTCAGCACAATAAATTAATTAATAAACTTATCTATATGGAACAAGTAACAAATAATACACTAATCAACAAAAAATGCGTAATTATACTGGCGCAAGCAATGTACTTTTACTTTACTGCGGCTGACTCCTATTGGAGGATAAGCCGGCTCCATGTGACATTTCATGGAGTTTCTTGGGAATTTGGTACAAGTGGTGTCCCCTCAGCACTCGGCTTTTTGATCGAAGACGCACCTCTAGCCTTTGCACATCCAAGCGCAGTCTGCAAGGCAGCAGTAAGTTGCATGGTTGCCGGTGGCTGTTGAGAGCTCATTCGCCATTCGGAAGTACGGGGTACTGTCCAGGAGTCCATGTAATCCTGTGGCTGTTGAACCCTTTTGTGGCGGGGAACACACGTCGAGTCATGGTGCCGTCGTCGGGCTCATGTGGTATTTTATAGGAGATCCGATTGCCGGTCGGAAATCCACCACGCCCTGGTGACACCACCGCCATAGCCCCGTTAGCCCATGTACGATCGGCCATCGAAACATGGTTGACACCGTCGTACCACGTTGAGGAGGGGATGGGCCAATTTTTATATTTTTTATGGCGGTTAGATCCTCGTTAGTAAGTTTTCTGTCGTGCTCCCCTTTGCATCACAAGAGATTCAAACCCGTCAGTTCGTGAGACTGACGGAAATTTGGTTGTTGTGCGAAAATTACAATTAAATGGAACAGGTGTTAGTCCCAAGTTCACAAACTTGAATTTATCGCTACCCAAGCAATCAATGATAATTTAAATAAACCAAATTTTAACGAATCAGTTTTCCAAATCCTGTTTAAACAACTGTGTTCTCTGCTAGGCTTCATTGTTTGTTATAAACAATTGTCTAGAAACGAATTGTCTACTAACATTAAAACAATTAATTAATGGTCTAATGTTTCGCGTCCCTCTTACCGGACACATCATCAGATTTTCACCATGTTAAAAAACAGTAAATAAACACAGGAGGCAAATTTTTTTATACCTAATGTATGCACGCATAAAAAAGCAGAAATATAACATAAAGTAGGAAAATTGTAAAACTTCCAATGACGTATGCACTCCGCCAAATTCCTTAATTATTTAAATCAAGTTTGCGAGCTTCAAGTAAACACCAATCCCATTGTGTTTAATCTGTTGTCGTACAACATAGAAAGACTGGAATCAGTCACGCGTACGGACACGTCGCGACCTTTCATGATCATCATCATAGTACGGCGGCCAATAGACAAGCGAGAATCAAACCGCAAAATCTATGTAAAGCCAAATTACGACCCTCATCTCTAGTAGTCTCGCATATATTGTACTTGACTAATAAGGCCGCCTGCACAATTGCTACGCAGTTCTGAACATTAACTTTTTGCCAACTTTCGCCAAATATATACAAGTAACACAATTAAACAAGCTTTGGTTGCGCAGTCGGTGGTGACTATTATTTAAATCAAGTTTGCAAGCTTGAAATAAACACCAATCGCATTGCATCTAACCAGTCGGCGAAGAGCATAGCCAAACTACGGCCAGTTCGACGACTGGCTAACGACAATGGGATTGGTGTTTAATTCAAGCTCGCAAACTTGATTTAAACAATTGTTAACACCACGTGTGCAATCAACGACTAGTTAAATTCCTTAATTGGTTTTGTGTACATAACGATGTGTAATTAATGATCATCAAAAAAACGCATACAATGTGCATCAAACGGATTTCCTTATTGGTTAATGTTCGATTTATTACTAACCATTAGCCCAATATATACGTGAATTCGTGTTGTATCTTTCGATAAAAAAATATAAGCCTTAAAATTGACCAAAGTGCGCAGCTTTCAGTCGCAGTATTATCTGAGATCAAGTCCCTACTTTCGTGCGCGTCTGTAACCTGTTTATACTGTCAAAATTAACGCTGGCTACTCGAGACATATAAAAAGAAGCAAACAATTAATAAACAAATAATCAATTCGTGCCACCATTACGCTCAATACGTACTTTTGATTCAACTTCATTTAAAGTGGAGAGATAGTGAAATAAAAGTATTTCAACCGAGAGTATAAACATTTTCTTTCGAAAACTAACTCAACCATTCACACATACAATTAATTATATTGAGAATACAATTTTTTTTAAATTATTGCGCGGGTGGTGGTAACAATGCTTTAAATCAAGTTTGCGAGCTTGAAGTAAACACCAATCCCATTTTATTTAACCAGTCTTTGTTATGTTGTTCGAAGACTGGTTAAATACAATTGGGTTGGTGTTTACTTCAATCTCGCAGACTTGATTTAAAGCCAAATTAAGTTGAGGTTACAATCTTAATGTAAACACCAGTCCCATTCAGTACATGCAATGCTATCCGTCCGCCATTTTCTTGTGCGAGAAAATTGATGGCATTCGTAGGTCGGTAAAATTTTGAATCCTGTAAATTTTCAGATGTGCACCGATTTTGGGCCTTGATTGAATGGTTCTCGCTTGTTCCTTCCTTTTGAAGTAGCCCACCAGCTGCTTGTCTGAAAATGACGTTGGAACCAGATTTTCCGAAATTTTTCCGAATTTTCGGATCTTCATTTCCAGTCCCTTCTATAGGGTTGACACCATACGCACAGGGAAAAAAACAACTTGTGGCAAATGTGGTATCCTCATTCAATATAGATCTATTTATATTTATTTTAATTCTTAAATTATTTTTTACTGACTGCACTAATTTCCGGTCTTCATACGTAATCTCTTAAACTTAGGGCGTCAACCCTGCGGATGGGACTGGAAATGAAGTCCAGAAAATTCGGAAAAAATCGGAAAATCTGGTTCCAACTTGATTTTCTGACAAACAGTTGATGGACGACTTCAAAAGGTAGGGACAAGTGAGGACCCTTCAACCAAGGCCAAAATTCGGTGCACCTGTAAATGTAAAGGATTCAAGATTTTACCGACCTACAAGTGCTATCAATTGTCCCGCAAAAGAAAATGGCAGAAGGATAACAAATAAGAAGGACAGCACTGCGCAATATATATCAAAATTTAAGTAAAAACATGAATCATTGAATAATGTAGAAAAAGCAATTCCTTTGGTATTTACACAAACATTGGTTGCACGGGCGGAGACAACAATCAATTAAATAAGTTTTGCGATCTTGATATAAAGACCTGACCCATTATATACGTGCATTTGTCAGTAAAAACTAAGAATCGTCTAATGTAGATAAGAAAATTCATGCAGTAGACCGGTTTCCTCTTTATTCGGAACTACTCACGTACTATCCGTAATTTGCTGCGGACAGGGCTCGAAACTGGGCAAGTTTGTTTCGTAATCTGCTGCTCAACAAACTGCGGCAGTGAGGCTCAGTTGTTAGAGCAACAGATTCTAAAGCAGATGTGCCTAGGTTCGAGCCCTGTCCGCGGAAAATTCTGGAAAATACATTCTACATTAAACAAAGCTTAGTTTATACCGAATAGCATACGAACATAATGGAACAGATGCCTATATCAAGATCGTAATATTGATGTAATTAATTCATCTAGTAGGCCGATTTCGTCCTTATCGGGAACCCATCACGTACTGTCAAGAATATGCCGCAGGTAGGGCTCGAGTCTGGTCACATCTGCCTCTGAATCTGTTGTTTTATACACTGAGCCATCCTGTTGCATACATTAGGTGGAGACTACATGGCAAATCTTTAGATCTATAGTTCCAAATGGCCACCCGCTGATGAAAAATTTGCAACGCATAACTTTGGTTTGCGCCGTTTAACTTCTCAAAAATTTCCAAATCATTAAAAAGTTTATCGGCATTACAACCATTAATAAATAATTTTTAATATACATGAAAATATTACAATACATATATAGATATAGATATAGTTATAGATATTTTTATAACGATATCTTTTCGTATTTACCTGCTGATTTTTATTTACTTATTATCTATCTGTCTTTCTTTTGATTTATGGATATTTCCATGTATCCATCTACCTATATATGCATATTTAAATCTATTAAATTATCCAGCTATCGTAATAGGCCATCATATTTTTCTGTTACCTATCTGGTTATCTAGACTCCAATCTAGCTATCCACATGTCCTGTTATATCTAAATATTGTCCTGTCATTATTTCTGCATGTCTTTGTGTCTGTCCTCTTTACTACGTGTGTTTCGGTCAAGTTGTTTTTATTTTACCTGATGTTTGCGCAGTTGCAATTAAACAACATTCCATCTATTCTATTAGTCTTACAGTATAGACTAGCAACTCTTGGTTAGTACATCATATACAGCATTTGTATCAAATATTTTCGTGGTATTAACTCGATCTTTGAAACCAAAAACGTAATGCATATTAATTTTCAGGAGCCTAGCTAACAAATGAATTTACGAATTATTCATTAACGCGTTATTGCAGTGTCGTGAGGCCGCCTGTCTCCGTTGAAAATACATTTGTTGGAATAGGCACACTTTTATTCATAGTTAATCTTGTCACCAGGTAGGACACACACATGAACGCTTAATTAAGGATTATGCCTACCACATGCTGAGTAGCTTCATCCTGCCAACTCCCGCAGGACCTAGTAACTTATGTTCTTCTTCAATTTAGTATGTCTTATTTCACTCAGGCATTATCATTTGAATTTGCATTTCAAGTTGTAAATATTTAGACTTATTCATCTGTCAATTGTACGCCTGTTACAGGAAAAAACAGTGAAATTTCGCGTTAATTTGCCTTCAAGTGTATACATTCTGGACTCACATTGAGTTTGTTGTCGTTTTACATTTCTTAGCATCCAAAACAGACTCATAATAGCCAATCTTTTAAATATGCCTCTTCCAACTTCGTAGTCTGTATGGCTGAATTTCTTCTACTTTTTCACGTTCATATATATTTAATTATGGACACATTAGATTAACCCAGTATATATTATTATATATTGCCGATAAACACACACAAACAGTGCACAAGTTAGCAATTTTAACCTGTATACAAGACAATGGATTCGTCCACAATGATCAACGCATTGGCAACATGAGTTACCGAGAGCAGTAAACGAATTGAATATCATTTAGCTTATAGTTGCCTCTACACAAGGCGAAACGCGCACTCAAAGCAAATAGAAGTTTAGTGCCCACTATAGTGAACTAAAATGTAACCCACAAAATAATCTATTACACTGCATACGTTTATGTTACTAATTCAAGTGAAATCCGTAAAGTCGTGACTGCATAGAAACTGTGCAGCCGACATTTCTAGTCATGTAATATCTATACAAGTCTACTAGAGGTAAAAGCCGCATATCTAACTTTGAATTCCATATATATTCAATGCGGTTTGATCCTTGATAGTCAGTTTGCCGTCGGACTCTGATGATGATCATGGAAGGTCGAAACGCGTCAGTGCGTTGCGGCTGGCGGTTGTTTTGTTATTTTGTTCGACGACTGGTTAAATAAAATCGGATTGGTGTTTACTTCAAGCTCGCAAACTTGATTTAAAGCATTGTTACCACCATCCGCGCAATCAATTATTGTTACATTGTATTTCCTATATATGTATATGTGGCGAAAGCTGCAAACAGTTAATGATCGTGACTGCATAGAAATTGTGCAGCCGACATTTCCAGTCAAGTTCAATGTATGCAAGACTGCTAGAGGTGAGAGCCGCACATCTAAATTTGATTTCCATATATATTCAATGCGGTTTGATCCTCGATAGACAGTTTGCCGTCGTACTCTGATGATGATCATGGAAGGTCGTAACGCGTCAGTGCGTTGCGGCTGTCGGTTGTTTTGTTATGTTGTTCGACGACTGGTTAAATAAAATCAGATTGGTGTTTACTTCAAGCTCGCAAACTTGATTTAAAGCATTGTTACCACTACCCGCGCAATCAATTATTGTTAAATTGTATTGTCTATATATGTATATGTGGCGAAAGCTGCAAACAGTTAATGTTCGTGACTGCATAGAAATTGTGCAGCCGACATTTCCAGTCAAGTTCAATGTATGCAAGACTGCTAGACGTGGGAGCCGCATATCTAAATTTGATTTCCATATATATTCAATGCGGTTTGATCCTCGATAGTCAGTTTGCCGTCGCACTCTGATGATGATCAAGGAAGGTCGAAACGCGTCAGTGCGTTGCGGCTGGCGGTAGTTTTGTTGTGTTGTTCGACGACTGGTTAAATACAATGGGATTGGTGTTTACTTCAAGCTCGCAAACTTGATTTAAAGAATTGTTACCACCATCCGCGCAAACAATTATTGTTAAATTGTATTGCCTATATATGTATATGTGGCGAAAGCTGCAAACAGTTAATGTTCGTGACTGCATAGAAATTGTGCAGACGACATTTCCAGTCGAGTTCAATGTATGCGAGACTGCTAGAGGTGAGAGCCGCCTATCTAACTTTGAATTCCATATATATTCAATGCGGTTTGATCCTCGATAGTCAGTTTGCCGTCGTACCCTGATGATGATCATGGAAGGTCGAAACGCGTCAGTGCGTTGCGGCTGGCGGTAGTTTTGTCATATTGTTCGACGACTGGTGAAATACAATGGGATTGGTGTTTACTTCAAGCTCGCAAACTTGATTTAAATAATTTTTACCACCATCCGCGCAATCAATTATTGTTTAAAGGCATTGTTATTAGCAGCGTCGCCCTCACAATATCGGATTTCATTTGATTAAACGTTTATGTTGCCAAGCTAGGAAATTGTAGCGTTAAAATTACAGACATCGTGTAATTTTCTTCGAATTCGTGGAATTTTTAAAAAAATTCGAAAAGTTTTATATTTAAACGAGACGAACTCCGTCTCTTGTCTACGATAAGGCTTGAATAATTAATTTTTAAAGTGCAAAAATAACTGATATCTCTACTAGTGTGATAAACTGTGACTGTCATATTTTCCCATATCCCTCACCGAAATACCGGCTCCTACTGATAAGTCGCCAGTAACCAAGACACGAATATGCACCAGATTACACTTTCCATTCACGTATTCGTTGGTTTATCCTTCTAGTCATATTTTGAACACATTTATTACTAGGATGGCAACACATAATACATAATTGTAATAAATTGTGTTGCGTTTTATCATTAAAAGCTGGAACCAAATCAATTATATTTCACACTACATCAAATAATTGCCTATAATTTAGACAAATATTATGGTAATAATTTATGCTTAAGTTTAGTTTGCTATATTATACAAAATGACAATTCCATATTTTATTCAAATATTTTTAAATTAAACGAAAATTGGTTGCGTGAGTCAGGTGTTTATATTCAGATCACATCCTTGATTATTCTAGTAATTTTTAAGTTACTCTCTGTATATCTATTTTGAACACCAACGGCACACCTGGGGGAATAAAAAAAGACAGTTTTGTTACGCAACAGGAAATTACTTCCACGCAATGTCTCCATTTCTACTACGGATGTTTGTAACTCCTCTAATTTTGCTTTCGATATATATGCAATGCGGTTTGGCTAGTCAGTTTGCCGTCGTACTCTGATGATGATCATGAAGGTCGAGACGCGTCAGTGCGTTGTGGCTGGCGGTAGTTTTACTATGTTGTTCGACGATTGGTTAAATAAAATGCGATTGGTGTTTACTTCAAGCTCGCAAACTTGATTTAAAGAATTGTTACCACCACCCGCGCAATCACTTAATGTTTAATTGTATTACTTAAAATAATTTTCCGCCTTGCTGATATGATCGAGTGATTAGCTCTAGATGATTCACAGGACATCTTGCAGCCTTCTTTTTCAGACTCACAACGTGCATGATTCCTTGATCCACTTCAACTAGTCGTTCTGAATGTAAAACCTTGACGTGCATGGTCCACAGGTTTTTTTAGGTTGACTCTGTTCTGTTCACTCCGCGATTCGGTGCTTCCTTTCTAACTGTATTATCAGGAATTGGTTATACAGTACAATTTAGGTCAAAAATATATTTTCCTTATAGAAATAAATAATTATTCATTAGGAAGAATCACTTTGAATATATGAGGGTAAATTTATTTGCGAATATTTTTCTCATATATATTGATGTATGCATACATGATGCAAAATTTTAAACAAACAATTAGACTGGTTAAATGCAATGGGATTGGTGTTTACTTCAAGCTCACAAACTTGATTTAAAGAAATCTTTGATTATGCGGTTGGTGGTAACAATTATTAAAGACAAGTTTGCGAGCTTGCATTAAGCACAAATCCCATTTTATTTAACTATTCGTCGAACAACATAGCAAAATTATTTAAATCAAGTTTGCGAGCTTGGAGTAAACACCAATCCCATTGTATTTAACCAGTCGACGACTGGTTAAATACAATGGGATTGGTGTTTACTTCAAGCTCGCAAACTTGATTTAAATAATTGTTGCCACCACCCGCGCAATCAATTATTGTTAAACATAGCAAAATACCGTCAGTCACATCGCACTGACGAGTTTAGTCCTTCCACGATCATCGTCATAGCACGACAGAAAAATAACGCAGCGTATGCGCGCGAAACTTATATTTTCTGTGCATGTTAATTTGATCAATTAAATGTAACCACAAATTGCCTATGCAAATGAAAGTGAAATTGTTTTTGATTTGTCTAAATTGCAATAGATACTCGCCGTTAGTAATTCTTACCTGGAAGAGAAATTTAGCTTATCGCCTTCGAATAAGGTGTATGGGCTTGAGATAAGCATCAATCCCATGTTTATTGAACAAATCTCACAACATAGCAAAACTAACGTCAGTTGCACGTGCTAAAGGCAATTTGTCACTTCACGATTATCCATCGGGCACGACGACCAGCTGCCTAATGAGGATCAAACGTTAACGCATATTTAAAGTATGGTAACCAGTTAAAAGGCTCTCAATCATTGTGCTCTCACGCACATTGATCTTGACCGGAATTTTAGGCTGCTCACTTTCCATTACAGACATGATCATAACTTAGAGCACAAAGAGGTGAGAATAAATTGATAACCTGAATGCTTACACACAGCAAAATATTGAAAGTTCATGATCATAACTTTCTGCGGCTTCTGCCTTGCTTATGACAGTTTTGACAGTGTTAATGGCAACTATTTCATTTAAGTTTACAAACTTGAGATACACACCAATACACGTTTTACGCTTCGCACCACTCCAAACTTACCATATATATATATATATATATATATATATATATATATATATATATATATATATATATATATATATATATATATATATATATATATATATATATATATAACAAATATTATAATCAAGGATGGGGTCTTGATATGACAGATTATGGATGGTTAGTTGGAACTTTGAGTTTAAATGGATGTTTTATGTACCTCATCTAAAAGAAAAAAGACTAACCAAGTTACATTAGTTAGTATATAACTGAAAATTATGTGTAGTGTAGTGTGCGGCAGGGAAGCTCAGTGGTTAGAGCACCAGATTCCAAAACAGACGT
Source organism: Eudiplozoon nipponicum (assembly GCA_029291075.1). Classification (NCBI taxonomy): domain Eukaryota; kingdom Metazoa; phylum Platyhelminthes; class Monogenea; order Mazocraeidea; family Diplozoidae; genus Eudiplozoon; species Eudiplozoon nipponicum. The sequence goes on from JAQBSW010005915.1 coordinate 24,501, forward strand.
GTCTAGGTTCGAGCCCTGTCCGCAGAAATTTCTGGCCAGTACATGATGAGTTCTCAATAAGGATGAAACCGTTTTCCTGAATGAATTGCCCATTCTACACCAAAACAATTCTTAGTTTATACTGGCATATGTAAGTAATTAATTTGTCAGGTGCTTATATCAAGATCGCAACCTTGATTATAATAATTATTTTGTAATTATCCATGTAATATGATATCTTTTATATTTTGGGTATCCCTGTATAAACAAACTAACAACCTATATGAGCTTAAATATGTTTGGTTTGCATAACATATCTATTTAATCTGCATAGACATCTTCAAACGGGACGATGAAGATTTGTTGAATCGTCAAACGATCACAGAGTAAACGTAAACAATTTACAACCTGACACATGGAATGCATAAATTAAATTACATTTTTACATCACCATCAGATCTTGTAAGTCACTTCAAAGAAAATTAGCTAAACAGAACTAATGGCTCAAATTAGTGGTGTCTTAACCTATTTGTTTAGAGACGATCTTGTGGTAACTTGACCAGGGCCAAAGTACAATTCGTCGAAAACAACATTAAAATTAATGCCATAACAGATTCTTGATATCAAATTGCTTCTTGATAGCAAAACAGATGTGATCATTTAAACTTTTCAAATTAGTGCGACCTTTTTGCACATCTACTTAAATTCAGTTAAACGAGCATTGGTTGCACGGGCGGGGATAACAATTATTTAAATTAGGCCATGATGTTGATACAAAGACCAAGATAATTTTACACATATACATGTCAGTATGAACTAAGCGTTGTATAATGTAGTGAATGCAATTCATCCAGTAGACCGGTTTCGTCCTGATTGGAAATTCTTCACCAGCCCTGTCAGCAACAGTACGTAAAATCTCTCAAAATGGACGAAACCGGTCTTCTGGATGAAACGCCTTTTCCCTATTATAAAACGCTTAGTATTCATTGTTAAAAATCTCGGAAACTAATAATATTTTATTTTAATCATTCAAATCGCCATTTACGTTGTTGTAGCTACCATTTAACTCGAGAGCGCTACAATGGCTCTATTTAGGGCTGGCGTGAACACAAGAGAAATTCCACGCAGAAGTGAGGAAAATAAAAATGAAGCAGAAATAGGAGAATTACGTTGACAACAATCGAGACTCCGTAGTGAATGAGATCTACAGAGTTATCTACAATTATTTTGCTAAAAGGACACGCTTTTTACGAGAAAACTCCTATATATAATTGATTAAAAATATAAGGTGCGAGTCTCATAACACGGTATATTGTATTAGTTTGGAAGGTTTAGTAATTAAAATGGCAACAAAGATGGATAAATTAACAGTAGAGTTTTGGAGAATAAAATTAAGTTTCGATGAAACAATAATTGTGAACTCACATGGGTGACAATAATACTTATAATGGTTTATACTATTGTATTGCGACCGGTATAAAATTCGTTATGCAAATTTTAATTTCATTAAATGACATTAACAAAATTACGAGAAAATTACACAATTAACATAATTATTACCCCTTGCATCATTGCTGTTAACTTCACACTTTTTAGTAATCAGAAAAAGCCGCTCAAAGTTGTGTCATGCGTTACATTTCGAGAGATGAGGAAAACAATGAAATCAAAAGGAGCCATGATGAATGTCAGTATTACGTTTTCCGTTGGATAACTGTAGATTGGATAAATGCCTGAGCTCCTGAACTGACCAGCTACTCACGTCAATTGCGATCGCTTATCATTACTTGACTTTATATGCTTCCACCCATTTAATCTGTAAGACATTGTTGCCGTAAACAGAGCAATTGTCACATTTTGTATTTCCGGTCAATCTATTTATCGTCGTTAATCTATACAACCAAAATAATTCGTTTGTAGTTATTTGGCTAAAAAGCCATCCTGATATATCTCCCACCGATAAACAACATCACGCATAAGAAATCACAGCAAGGCTCTAAGGACTTCAAGACAGCTGCCTACGCTCCATTACTTATCTAATTAGTGTATTTCCTCTGGTGACCGTAACACCGGCACGCTTTTAACTTTGCTACATTTCTGGCTTCTCGTAGTGTAACGATTGTCACGATTCCGATAGGCATTACAAAATTCACTACACAAATAGAAACAAAGTCATTGGCAAGAACACAAAAAACTCAGCAACAATTTCTTTGTCATTTTCGCAATAATAAACACATCTATCATAATCACGATTGTCACTAACGCGCCTCAAACACCCTTTACATTGCCAAATATTTTCATCGTTTGGTATGTCCTAATTTTAAAATTTAGCTTCTATTTAAAGGTCACAATGCATTATTTTAAAGACATCTATATACATTTTTAACTGCGAAACACGTTGGAATTTACCTGAACACTTTTAAGCGGTTTTGTGTCTAATGTAAATGTCATTAACATCTTTTGGTCGTTTGACACAGTATTACCGTATCCATTTCGAAATAGGATATTGCTGAAATAAACTTTATTTAGAAAGGCATTTGCTAAAATTTAAAAACTGGTTTGCGCGACCGATTACCGTAAAATTGCCAAGAACGTTTTGCCTAACAAACTTATTTTGCCTTAATATATGCGATAAAAAATCTGTTGATGATAGAATATTAAATTGTGTAAATATAGATTTCCAGCCTTAAAATAAACACCAGTTCAATATTTGAACCGGCAACTCAGGCGTAAAACTAATGTATTTTACAACTGTTAACGCGATTTTACCTTCTATGGTCCATATGAGAGAAAGATTTCAAACTGAATAACGAGGAATAAACCGCAATGTGTATTTAAAGCATTATGTATCAGGTCTTATATAAATTTCTCGTTTAAACAGTTTTCATCAGAAACGCTATCGATATAATCACGATATACTCGGAAATTTTAATGACCACATGATAATTTAGAGTAAAAAATATTGTTAGTTTTGAAATAATTATCAATATCATCGATATGTGGCAAATTTTTGTCTTTTCATCTGTGATATTATCAATTTTTAATGATCAATTTCATTCCAACCAAAATTATCAACAACGTTTATATACTTTAAACGTATCAATATCGATCTATTCAAAACGAAATCCAAACACCGATAACCCTTTAATTCTGCTTCATGGATAATGTAATTCGGTGTACAATTCTCATATATATATATATATATATATATATATATATATATATATATATATATATATATGTTATGGAACATTGGGCACGAATGTTTAACTTAGGATCACAGCGGGAACAAACTTTATTATTGCATTATAATTTTGTGAAAGGAAGCAAAAAGAAATTTATCCAATATGTTATTTGGAAATTTGCTTCCACTTTATAATACATTTGAACATTGATAATGGTAAAATCTTGCAAAGGAACCCTTCAGCATTTTATTATCTTTATTGTCCTCATGATACCTAATATATTTTTTGCACTGCATCATCCTCAACATTTGAATAAAGGAGATGTAAATTTATAGTGATTACTTTTAACACGTTTTCCATAATTGTGTCTGTTGTTCCAAAATTTTCCATAATATATTATTCTTAAAAAAACAGAATATTAACAAATTCCAATTATATAATGTTGTTACATTCTGCTCGAATCATAAAAATGCATAAAATTTAAGCTCGAACTAATAACTGAATGCCTTCAATGTGCATCCCGAAATATTTCCCACATTGCATTCGTTACGCACTTCAATAATATTAATATTATAATTATTAATAATAATAATAGATCTTCTTCTTATTATTATTATATCGGCAGCAACAGCAATGATAATATTATAATTGTTAATAATAATTTAATTCTTTTTTAAACTAGTAAAAAAAATGATCATTTTTATTATAAATGGATAAAAAGAAAAAAATTGGAATATTTTGGATAATAATCTATAATAAAAATTTATTACTATTCAATTATCACTGGCTTCATAAAAATTCTGAATCAATATCGTCAGAATTAACACAGTCATCGTTAATATTATCCGCATCAGCAGAATTTTCATTCTGTTCATCTCATTGCTTTTCTCGTACACCCAACATGAATTTTTTAACACTCTTTTGTACTCTTCATAATGTTGTTGCATTTAACGTTACGTGAAATTGGTTTGCATAATGGATATGAAACATGTTCTAAGTATATGCTTTTGCTTTGCAACAAAGGCAAATAAGCTTGCTATGTTTTTGTGGATTCGTATTTTGTTACTGTCAGAATGACAAGCATCTGGCTTAATGAATATAAAGTCGTCCCCGCTGTGATTGGCCTCATCATGGAATATTTTAGCTTTTTGGTTTATTATCATTCATTTCAACTCTCTCTCTCTCTTGAGATATAAATGCATAGATATATTTATTTAAAGAGAGAGCACTAGATGGAGAAGTCCAAATTAAAAAGTGAAGTTTTTTAAATACCTCTTAACTCAGCCTAATTAAAGATTGTCATTTTGGTATATTAATGGAGGGGACGAGCTGACTTCAGGAAACCTGAAGATTATCCGGATGTAAGACAAATCAACATAGTGCGAATAAATAGTCTCTGCAAACTGTAATAAAGGCTTTTAAATTTCCATCATACCGATCGAAGTAAAACTTTAAATTACACACACGAAGCGTTGATAATTCTACAGCAATCAAGTTTGCGGAAATGTAATAAGCACCAATATCACATATAATTTACTCAGTCATTCAGCGTAGCAGAACTAGCGTCCAGAACAAATACTGGTGCGCTATGACTTCTTCGAACTTTATTAATATTATTTAGAAGCAACGAAATTATATAAAGTTTAATTTTCTGTTAAAACACCTTTCTAATATCGACCATATTTTAAAATAAGAATAAATTAACAAACATTACGCACATAGACGGAGATTTGAGCTTATAGTACAGTGGACTTCAGCTGAGCCGTAAATATATGACAACAAAAATTTTAAGCCGTTTTCGCTGTACCTTTATGGAAATAATAAATACGACATTTTTTCTTTAAATCAAGTTTGATAGCTTTAATTAAACACCAATCCCGTAGTTTTTAATAAGTCGTCAAACAACAGAACAAAACTACCGTCAGTTACACGTATTAAAGAATTTTTACCACCACCTGAGCTATCATTAATTGTTTAATCGGGACAATTGGACCGTAACATCTTCTATACGAATGTGTATACAAGCAGTAATGAATTTAGTCTCATATAAAGTCTTTGACAATTGGACGTCAAAGCCAATTCAATATGTAAAATATATGCCGAGTCGGTAAATGGTATCAAAAACATCATACAACCAAATATTTAACATTCCATGACCAAACATAAAAAAGGGTATAGGGCGCAGTACCGGCTCCTCCTGATGAGTCGTTATTTTTTTTGAAATTTGATTGCGGAGTGCTAGCTTCAAATTTTTCAATGCCGCGTTTTGCGTACGCGGGTTCTAGCTTTGCACCATCAGTTTCACAAAAATCCCATTGATCACAATTTCCACTCCGTTTTTGTCTTCGATCGGGCGGGGTTTGTATTCGTTCCAATGGAAATGCAGTTCTTTCACATCTTTATTTACTGGCGACGTGTGAAAGACCCGCATTTCCATTGGGACGAATAAAAACCCAGCCCGATCGAAGACAAAACGAAAATGGAAATTGTGATCAATCGGATCTTTGTGAAACTGATGACGAGTCGTTAGTTAGCACGAAACAAATGTGAAAATGACATTTTCCCTTTTGTTCACTCTGATTTTTGTTTACCCTTCTAGTTTGATATGAAATAATTTGTTACTATGTGTGGAACACACAATTCACAATTACAATTAAATTTAAAATTGCTCGAATGTATCTACTAACTGGCATGGTAATGCTCTCATAATAATGCTAGACGTAATTGATCGCATTTTGACGTCAATCGATATTTTAAATTACCTGGTAGATTTTATATAGTCGCCCTACGCGACGAGGCCAACAGAATTAACTTTCAATTTAGACTAAATTATAGTAACGGAAATAAATTCGTATTATTTAATAGGCATAGATGTGCAGACGGCAATTTAAAAACGGAAAGGTAACAGGCTGTAAGTCTGATTAATGATTCTCTTTCCTAAAATGTTTTAATGTAAATAAAAATTCTTTAAATCAAGTCTGCGGGCTTGAAGTAAACACCAATCCCATATTATTTAACCAGTTTTCAGGTGCTCTATTTTTGGTCTCGATTGATGGGTTATGACTTGTCCCTTTTTTTTAAGCCTTCCATCAGCTGATTGTCTGAAAATGACGTTGGAACAAGATTTTCCATTATTCTGTTGTATTCCTGTCAATGTTTTTATTTTCGATATTTCGGCATATAATTTCGAATGTTTAAGTCACAGAATTTCTCAACTTAAAAATTAAAAAAAAGTAATTAAACAAGTGAATTATCCATTCAACTTCTCTATTCATACTAATGTTTGATTGCATAACTCAAACTGACCTTTAACATAACAAAATGCGTTCTGTGTGCAACTGGGGCAAATTCGGTTGAATATAATTGCAACCACTTTAATTACATCAGTGAAACTTCAGCGAGTGTATGTCATTTACACTACGTGTCTGTTTGATTACTTATGTTATTCTCCGCATTGGGCGTAGTGTGTTTATGGGGGTTTCTGATTAGGGAGTGGTAATTATTACCGATATATTAATTATTATAATCAAGGTTGCGGTCTTGATATAATCACCTGACCCATTAATTACTTACATATGTCTGTATAAACTAAGAATTGTATAGTGTAGAAAAAGGCAATTCATCCAGTAGACCGGTTTCGTCCTTATTGGTAACTCATCATGTACTGGCCAGAATTTGCCGTGGACAGGACTCGAACCTGGGCACGTCTGCTTCGTAATCTGGTGTTCTAACCACTGTACCACCGGCTGCCGATATATTAGTTGGAAATTTGTGCCAATAGGTATTATCAAACATATACATATATAGGCAACACAATTTAACAATAATTGATTGAGCAGGTGGTGATAACAATTCTTTAAATCAAGTTTGCGAGCTTGAAGTAAACACCAACCCCATTGTATTTAACCTGTCGTCGAACAACATAACAAAACTACCGCCAGCCGCAACGCACTGACGCGTTTCGACTTTCCATGATCATCATCAGAGTACGACGGCAAACTGACTATCGAGGATCAAACCGCATTGGATATATATGGAGATCAAATTTAGATATGCGGCTCCCACCTCTAGCAACACCTAATACATACTTGCATATATATTAGCTCTTCGCAACAAACAGTATTTAACTGAAATATATAACTGTTTGTTTCGGAGAACAAATATATATGCAGTTCTGCAATTTGTTGTATATCTAGTAAAACACAGTTCCGTGCGTGATGGGTTCCCGATAATGACGAAAAGGGTCTACTGGTTGAATTGCATTTTCTCCACTATACAATTCTTAGTTTATACTAACAAAACGTATGTACTTAATGGGTGAGGTGTTTATATTAAAAAAACCTTGATCATAGTAATTGTTATCACCGCGCGTGCAATCAATGTTTATTTAATTATATAAATGTTCATTTCAGTACCACTTTGCAAAGTAATGTGGTGTCTGTTCAATAATGGCAGATTAGGGAAGGGTCCGTTGAAACTTTGAGCTTAAATGGATGACTTATGAACCTCATCTGAAAGGAAAAAGACTAACCGTGCTACAATAGTTAGTATATAACTAAAAATTGGGTGTGTAGTGCGCGGCAGGATGGCTCAGTGGTTAGAAAACCAGAATCCGAAGCAGATGTGCCCAGGTTGAGCCCTTTCCGCGCCAAATTCTGGCCAGTACGTGATGAGTTCCCAATAAGGACGAAAGCGGTCTACTGGATGAATTGCCTTTTCTACACTAAACAATTCTTAATTTATACTGGCATATGTAAGTAATTAATTGGTCAGGTTCTTATATCAAGATCGCAACCTTGATTATAGTAAGCCATAGTCCGTATGAATGAAGTTATATTTAGATGAAGCCAACTTCACTATCGATGGTATACAAATTCGTATATGAGATTTTACCTTCCAAGTGACTCATATTTGTTGACAAAATATATTATGGATAAATGGCACCTACTGTTGAGTCACAAGGAAGCACGAAACGCATTTGAACATGAGATTGAACTTTTAGTTCATGCTGACTTTGATAAACCCTTCTGGTTCTATTGGAACTAAGAAAATTATTATTCTCCAAAACAAGCATGCATATAGATTAGACAAATATTAGCTGCGCGTGCCGTGATAAAAATTAAATTTATTCAAGTTTTCCAACTTTATGTGACCAACTGACCCATTAATTAATTACATATGCCAGTATAAACTAAGAATTGTATAGTGTAGAAAAGGCAATTCATCCAGTAGACCGGTTTCGTCTCTATTGGGAACGCATCACCTACTGGCCAGAATTTGTCGCGGACAGGGCTCGAACCTGGAAAAAATTTATCCAGTATAGTGCGGCAGGTTAGCATAATGGTTAGAGCACCAGATTCCGAAGCAGACGTGCCCAGGTTGGAGTCCTGTCCTCGGCAAATTCTGGCCAGTACATGATGAGTTCCCAAGAATGACGAAACCGGTCTACTGGATGAATTGCCTTAACAGCACTTTACAATTCTTAGTTTATACTGGCATATGTAAGTAATTAATTGGTCAGGTGCTTATATCAAGACTGCAACCTTGATTATAATAAGAGCGACAATAATATTTAAATAAAGTTTGCTAGCTTGGAATAAACACCAATCAAGATATACATGCATATATGTTAGTGTAAACTAAATCTTTTATAAGGTAACAAACCACGGAAGTAATGGCCTACTGACGATAAGGCAGGACACTTACAAATAGCCAATTGATTCTTGGTTCAAGTAGGAAAATTTGATACCTAGTTTATAAAGAATGTAGTTGAGTCTGCTTCAATAAAACCTGTACCCAGCTGCCAAAATATGAAGTGACAATGATCAGTCGCATAAATAATTTATAACAACTCTATGCTAGAAAGCCAATTATTGATTGTCAAATTGTTTGATGTGCTTTCCGTTGATGAACTCTCCCGAAACTGGAAGTCGAATTGAAGACAGTGGATGCAAACACATAGTTGGATAGAATAATTATTCTACTAATGAGTCGCCAGTAAACACTAAACGAATGTGCACGAGGTTATACTTTCCGTTCATGCCGCCTTTGGTTTATCCTTCTGGTTACAACTGAATTAATTTGATATTAGGTTCGCAACACCTAATACAGACTTGCATATATATTGGCTCTTCGCAACAAACAGTATTTAACTGTAATATATTGAATTGAATGATGTCATGCTTACCGCGAAATGTGATAACTGATATCGATGAAGGCCAGAGCGTATGGTTTAACTGGAGTAACAGGTGTTCGGAAATTGTTGTAATTCTCAATTTGGGTGAACTTTAGCATAAATTTATATCCATCAGGTTGGTATCATGTACAGACTCGGAAACCATAGTGTTAGTATCCGGTACTCATCGATTTCAAAAAAGGTATCAGTTACTAACACAATAGCCATAGTGTTAGTATCCTTTACAGACTCGGTATATATATATTATATAGTGTGAGTTAGCGTTGAAGTCGCATTGTCGTAGACTTTATATGATGTTAGATTCACTATTGCTGGTTTACACATTCGTCTAGGAGATTGTACCGTCCTATTATTCCACATTCTTCTACCAAATAAATAGTGGTTAAAGGGCGTAATACCGGCTTCTACTGATGAGTCACCAGTAAGCACGAAACGAATGTGCATGAGATTATACTTTCCGTTTACCCTCCTGGTCATATTTGAACTAATCTTTTACTAAGTGTGCAACACCTATTACAAAATTACATATGTATTAGTCCTCCGCCACAAACCGTATCCAATTGTTAATAATTTATGCATTCCCTGTCGCTCAACATGTTTATTTCGAAGCCACAGCTAAAAGTCCTTGTATAATTTTAACGTACATATCTTATTGTTTTAAGAACTTCATTTCTTTATCAAATTTATATTGACTTTGGCCGATGAAGTTTAAAAAATACTCGTAAAAGACTGCCTATTAATTGGCGAGTTTAAATTTTATATCGCCACTTATTTGTAAGCCTGAGTCATGTTTATACTTACCAGGCGTTTCCCCTGTAAGGAAGTCATCAACTCCTTCCAGTTATATTTCCAACGATGTTTGGGTGGAGGTCGCGTTATTTCTCATAGCGTTTTATAACACCGAAATAAATAAAGAAATAAAATTCGAAAATAAATGACAGCAATAATATCTCTATGGTGGCGCTGTCCCACTCTTGTCTATTATTATGTGAAAAGCTAATTAAATAAGACGTATTAAATGTATAGACCAACTATTGCCCGGGTAGTCATAATAGGTCCTTAAATCTAATTTGCTTGCATGTAATAAAAGCCCATCCCATTTCAATTGACCAGTCTCAAAATATCCGTAAACTGCCATCAGTCGCATGTACTGACACATTTCGACAATCCATGATCATCAATAAAAAAATCAATTATTGCACGGGTGGAGATAATGATTATTTTAATCAAGATTGCGAGCTTGATGTAAACGCCCATCCGATGGTCATCAGCAAAACACAACGGAAAACTGAATAATGACGATAAAAAAGCTAAATACAGGAATTAGGTATGAACAAACAGGTATGCAGCGAATGCTTAATTGAACGAGTGGTTATCTCTACCCGCGTAAACATTGGTTGGCTAATGATATAATCTATTTACGTAAAGCGAAGGATAAAGAACTGTTATGCTTGTGATAGCATAGAATTTGTGCATTGAAGACAAATGTAATTAAAACTAGATTACCAGTAGTGAGTGCGGCATCTCTGATTTTCCATAGCATACTTATATATATATATATATATATACAAAGATAAATCCTCAATAGTCAGTTTTCCCTCGTGCTCTTTTCATATTCGTCAAAATCAAAACTTGTCAGTACGTGCAACTTATGGTAGAGGTGTTACATTAATGCGAATTGTTGTGTTAAAACAGGATTTGTGTCTATCCCAAGTTAAATTTTTAATCGCGTGCAGATGCCTGTCCTTTGTCAATTCAAAGCGAAAATCGATATTTTTAAATTAGCATATGTTAGTCTGTTAATTCAACAGTTATGACTAATATTCGCATCAATGCAATATAAATCGCTTTCGTGTTTTTTAATCAAAATTTTACATATGCAACCTTTCTTTAAATCAAGTATGCAATCTAGATAGAGGCAAAAATCCCATTTCGTTTAACCAGTCGAAGTTCATGGCAAAACTATCGTCAGTCAAATTTACTGACGCGTTTCTGTCTTCCATGATCATCACTAGAGTACGACGGCAAACTGACTGTCGACGATCAAACCGCTTTGAATATATATGGAAAACAAAATAAGATATGTGGCTCACACCGCTAATAGTCTCGCATACATTGTACTTGATTGGAAATGTTAGCTGCAAAATTTCTATGCACTCACGAAGATTGAATTCTTTAAGATTTCGTTTCATGTATGTAAGCTACACAATTACGCAATCATTGATTGTGCGAATGGGGATACAAGTCAGATTGCCATCGTTTTCTGACGATGATAATGGAAGGTCGAAACGCGCCAGTGTGTGCAACTGTAGTTAATTTTGCTAAGTTGTCCGACGACTGGTTGAATAAAATAGGATTGATGTTTACTTCAAGCTCGCAAACTTGATTTAAAGAATTGTTACCATCACCCGCGCAATCACTTAATGTTTAATTGTAATACCTGAAATAATTCTCCAGCCTTCATCTTCCAAGATCTTGTCAAGGAATGTTGATTGTGGTAGTGCGGAGTAATTAAGTGGAACAATATGTAAAACTACATTGTCAGGAGAGGCCTGTATTGTGAGTTAGTGAATCATCTTAACAACTCTCCAGGAGATTATCCATCTTGAGTGTGCAGAGCCAATATGTATGCAAGTATTTAATGTGTATTGTGTGACAAGTAGCAATTTACATAAAATATGACCAGAATGATATGTTAGAGTGAAAATAAGCAATATGTATAACCTTATGCACATCTGTTGCTTAATAGCGACTCCTTAGTAAGTGCTGGCACTATATCTCAAATCCATTATATATTCTGTCATGAAATATATGAAAGATAAATAGTGTACTGTCAAATTGTTTGCGGAGTAGTGTCATATCCTACTGATAAATTACCAGGAAACATGAAACAAATGTGTACATGAGGTGATACATTGAGTTCATGATCAATTTGGAATCCCCTTCTGATCTTTTTTGAATCAACTATTAATTATGTACGAAGTATATAATTTCATTAAAAGGTTTATTCTCATCCAATACAGTTCCAAGCAACGCCTTCAAAAGTGGTGCCATTCCTTTCTCAGTCTATGCAGAATGACTTTTAGAAACCTGCTTAGTCTAACTTTATTTTAACTTTTAAAAATCGGAAAATGGTCTGGTCAACTGCCGATTAGCTCTCTTAACGTTTGTTTTTCTGAAGGCTACCAGGTCAGTACTGTATATATATTTTTTTTGCGAGCTTGGGATAAACACCAATCTCATTGCATCCAATCAGTTGCACAACATACCAAAACGACCCTCGATGATCATCTTCAGAGTACGATGGTAGTATTAGGTCTGCATTTATTGTGCTGATCAAATTACGTGTATTGTGGACTGTATGATTCCCGACCATGTTAAAACAGAAAAGTTGATTAAGCAGAACGAAGTCATGGGATATTAGATAGATAGTATTTGTTATATTACGTTACGCTTAAGCTGTACCAAGTGTCACTTATTATGAAAGTTTTCTATTGAACATTGACACGAGAAACAATCGTATTTTGGTCATAACACATAACTGGTTATCTAAATACGTCTTTATACAGAATCATGTAACAAGAAAAGTGTGATACTAACATACCTCTGGCTCCATCACTTGCAAAAATTTGAGATTTAACGT